>JAMPIV010002786.1:0-75000 GCA_024509875.1 Oreohelix idahoensis | reverse complement strand
TTACGTTAGTGGAGTTTTGTCCACCTTATTTACATTGTTTTATTATTATATTAAATTTGCTGAATCAAAGCCAATCAAAACTTGGCATATTAAAATTTAACAAGAATGGAATCTTCATACAGAATTTAAGCTCCGTTGACCAATGGAACATACAGATTTTGAGCGTCAAAGATTTGAAACGCGACAACGTAGGTCCACGATTTCGATCTTAGAGAAACGTGGTTAAAAATACTGAATAAGGAAGAATTATAACGCAAAGAAATAAACTATAATAAGACATCAAAGAATATCAAACGAAATAAAGGTACTAGATTGGAACCAGACCAGGACGAGGCAGCCCAGTGGCGTACTTAAGGGTGTGCGAGGGGGCGGTCTGCACCGGGTGACATCCAAGACGGAGGTGCCATCATTGTGATAGTTTTTTTTTTTTTTTTTTTCGTACGCCCGCTAATACTCGAGGCGAAATCTCAGGTTATTATTAATGTCTGTCTAACCTGACATTGATTTTACGAGAGTATCCCTTTTTCCTTGTACAGAGACAGGTGTCCTTCGCCATTCAGGCAGATACTCGCCGATTTCGGAGGTACCCATTAGAGCTGGGTCGGCTCAGAAGCCGCCAATCCCTGGTCGACGACACTTCTTCAAATGTCTCGCCACGTCTTGAGTTAATCCAGTCCAAATCCCGGTCGACGAAAAATCCTCAAATGCCGTCGCCCGGGTTTGATCCTGGATCACCCGGTCGCCAGAGCGGTTTGGTAACCACTACGCTAGCGCGGCTCCCCAATTGTGATAGTATTTACTGTTTAAAATATGTTGTTGTTGTTTTCGTCTACTATGTTGCTGTAATACCCTGTTCAACCAAAACCCATTGAAGGGTTACAAACGGTTATATTGGGGTATATAGTGTGTTGATATCTTCGCTGGTATCACTTTCCTAGTCCTGAAAAGGACTGGTCCTAAAAAGGACCGCTAGCTGACTGTCTGGTTATCTCTTCGTTGCTTGTCTGTCGTGGCGTGTTCATGGTGTTCATTTCCTGCCTTCCTATCTGGCTTGTGTCGTTTTGTTAGTTTTTGCTTTCCTAGTTTCTGTTTCTCTTGTCTTCCTGTTTTCCTGTATCTGTAGTAGTGCTTTTTCTATTATTGCTGGTAGAAGTTTTTCAAGTGTTTCTTCGATGACTTCTTAGTCTGATTGCTCGTTTTTTTTTTTTTTGGTCGCTCTTGTGTTTGATGTCATTTCCTCAATGGCTCTTCGCTCTGTTTCGATTCTCTTGAGGATTTTTGAGTTTTCTTCCGTCAGTTCTGTCAGCCTCTTTACATCTGCTTCTATTTGCTGCTTAATGCTTTTCATGTCTTTCATCATTTCTCTGATGTTCTGTATATCTATTACGTCTTCACCGCTGTCCTTTTCGTCTTCGGGAGCCTGCTTGCTTCTGTTTTCGACCTGGAGTTTTATTTTCAATTGTTTGACTTCAGCGGTCAGCTGGTGTAACTGTCGTCTGTCAATCGTGCGTTGTTTTTCTGCAACATCCGCAGCCACTCTGTGTTTTGCCTCCTTGAAGGGGATGTTTTTGGAGACCGCTTCCTTCAGGATGCTCTTGGTTTCCTGGAACATCGGGCAGCCTCGGTATCTAGCCCCGTGGTTTCCGAGGCAGTTTGCACAGGTGCGGTTTGAGTTTATTGCTTTGTAGTTGGGGTCCTCCTTCGCCTTGGGGCAGTCGCGATATAGGTGGCCACCCGCACAATATCGACAGACTGCATCTTTCCTGCACGTTTTCTTTATGTGCGAGAACTGCTGGCAGTTGGAGCACTGTATCACCGGAGGGATATATGCCTCTGTCCTCTTTGATGTCTCTTTGAATGTCAGTCTTTCAGGTCTTGTCACTCCTTCAATAGTTACTACCACCAGATTGGTATCTTTTCCATTCCATATCTTTAACCTCTCGACCTGTATGACCTGGGCACCTGTGTTTTCAGTCTGTAGGCAGCCCTGGACTTCGCTAGCGGACCATCTTGTATCCACCCCTCTTAGCACCAACTTTTTTGTTGTCTTGCTGGTCTCCATCACTACTTTTATCTGGTGAGGCAGCATGAATTCTTTCGGGCCGGCCTCCAGTTCTGTCATCAGTGAGGTTGTCTTATCCGTGCTGTTGAGCGAAAGCACGACTCCCTTTTCGTGCCTCCGTACCTTAGAGATGTTTCTCCTGCCAGTTATTGTCTCTAGGATGCTGATCACTTTGTCATCTGGTAGGGCCCTGAGTGAGGCCTCACCTCCAGACATCTGTGTGATCTTAACCATCCTCTCCTGTAGTGCCTTGTGGCAACCGGCATTGCTTGGTTTGCGCAGGTGACGCACTCTGTTTTCCGTCTGCGTTAGAGTGTGTGGTGTGTAGGACGGTCTCACGTTCTGTTTTGTTGACTCCTGATCACTTTCTGTGTTTCGCACTGATGACCGGTCAGTAAAGCATCTTTTTTTGGGGATGCCTAGCTGGCCGTGAGATTAGTGTGATTTGCTTGTATAGCTAGGCGGTGTTGTCGTACGGAAGGTACGGGGTTCGAACCCTGGGTAAGCCACTCACGTCTGTTGTTTTTCTGTTGTCTGGTGTTCTGCTTCTTTATTTCTTACGAGTGCCTGAAAACATACCTTTATGTTTGTCTAATATTAATTTACTGTTTACAGGCCTCGGGTTTCCCTTCCTTACGTGTTATTAATGTTTATACAATACCAGAAACCTACTCTCTGTTCTATACTACTATTCTTAAGTCTTCTATCATTTACTGGACACAGTATCAAGGTCTTTGTCTTGTTTGGACTGACATATACTGTAGAATAGAGAAACGACAGAAGTGATTGCGTCATTATTAGGCTGGGGTGCCCATTGTAAACTTCCGGTGTTGTCTTGTGTTTCGCACTGATGACCGGTCAGTAAAGCATCTTTTTTTGGGGATGCCTAGCTGGCCGTGAGGTTAGTGTGATTCGCTTGTATAGCTAGGCGGTGTTGTCGTACGGAAGGTACGGGGTTCGAACCCTGGGTAAGCCACTCACGTCTGTTGTTTTTCTGTTGTCTGGTGTTCTGCTTCTTTATTTCTTACGAGTGCCTGAAAACATACCTTTATGTTTGTCTAATATTAATTTACTTTCTGTAGTTGCCTGATCACTACACACTGGAGCCTCTACTATGGCGTCTTGCTTTAGTGGTGTTTTTATCTTCTTCGGAGTTTGGAGCAGCTTCCCTGCGGCAGCCACAGCTGTCAACTCGGCATCGTGTGGTGGTGTCATCGGTCTCTGGTGCAGCCTCTCTGTGGTAGACAGGGCTTCTGCTGACGACTCGGGCACGTATGGTGGTGGCCGCAGGGTTCTTTTATGTCTTCTCTCCCTTCTTTCCAGCATCTGTTGCATCGGTTCTAACGCTCTCATCCTGTCTTCAGGTTCTGGCATCTGTTTTATCTGCTCTAACGTTCTCATCATGTACTCATATTCTTCTTCATCTTCAAGGTCAGAATCGTTTGCATCTGCTGTTTAAAATATACTTGCACGTGTGTTTATATATTATATGAGGGTGTGCCAAAGATAGGAGCCGCCCCGAGCGCTAAACACTTTTAGTACGCCCCTGAGGGAGCCGATGGGATAGTATGGCCGTATGGTTAATCCTAACCCAAGCCCTAATCCTAACCCTAATCCTAATAATACACATATTCACTGCGGAACGTTCGGCGACAGTCATTGCGATTTTACCGAATATCAAATGAAATAAAGGAGTGGGGAAAAATGACCTGATGTAAAATTATTGTCCTGCGTTGAACCAATTTTGTCAGCTATTATTATGTGGATACATCCTTCAATTTACCCCCCATTTCTTGACCCAGATATATTAACTTGGCCAGGTTTCTGCAATACTCCGTAATTCTCTTTCCTGCGCTATCCGGCAACTCTATTTATGCATGTTATGTAGGTCGCAGATTAATTTGAACCTTAACGTCTGCTCCAGCATCAACATTCAGTAACAGACAGAGCTAGTGACTGTAAACATACCTTTAATGGTGTATCTGTTGTTTTTCGAAAGTTCCCTTTCTGAACATTCATCACAATTGGCGAGAAACGTCTATTAAAATGTATTTGCATGCAGTTATGCATTACCGGTGTAAGTAAAGTTTTCTGTTTTCCTTTTTTTCCTTCCGTCTTCTTCTTCTTCTTCTTCGTTCGCCCTGAAAAGGACGGTGATTGCGTTGTGTTTGTTTACGCCTAAGCTGTGATATCTGCACCTTTCGGTCGACACATCCGACTTCAGCACGGCATTTTTTAGGGACCGGGTTTGCCTTCCCATTGCGATCCGCACTCGCTCAGCCAGACTGCACTGCTGCAGACTGTTTCCAGGACCACCACGTGGAGGTGGAGTGCGGTCTTGACCAGCTCTGGTTCGCTGGTCCTGATGCAAGCAGTACAGCTATGGGTCGCTGACTGCATTCACTATTGCTGCATCTTGGGGTCCCCCTTCCGTCTTAGATGGCCGACTTGATTTTAGATAATGTGATTTGGTTGCCTTGTCCATATTTGCAAAAGTATTCTTTTGGCTTACAGTTTCTACGAGATGATATAGCCTGCCCCACGCCCAGCCCTCCTTGGATGCTTGCAACAACTTGCCTGGTAGATACAGTGTTACTAGTTTTTGCTTCGCTTTCGGGCATTGATAAGCCAGGGACAAATTTAAAAATTACACAGTAATAAAAATAATAAAACAAAGCTCAGTAATTCAAATCACCCAGCACACATATAAATAAAATTCATTAAAAGAAATTTTAAAAGAATTTAGGTTATTATACGTGCCTGTTGTTGCCTCTTATTGACTGAAAAGTCACTGCTAATGGGGTGCCTTTTTCTTCTAGTTTCGTTCCTTTTTGGAACTTTTGTTATTGCTGATCACACTCGACGTCATTGCATTCCGGGCAAACCCATAGGTGCTCAGTCTCCATTAGCAAATGTTGAAGGGTATGAATGCTAATTGTTCCTGTTATGCGCTGGTTGTATACACGCCGGATGCATCCTCTTATACAGACGTCCATTCCTGCTAGTCTCACGTTTGATGCCAAATTCTAATAGTTTTAGCTTTGTTAATTCATCCATTGCAGTTCTTTAAGAAGCGATCACCAATTGTCTTAAGTATTTCTCCATTATCCATTTCCCCTTTGGGGGCTCTCGAAGCTAGTCTGTCAGACATGGGCGGATCTAGGAATTGTCAAGCGGGGGGAGAAGAGGTACACCAGAATGATTAAGCCCCCCGGTCCTTATTTACACATATTTTTAGACAATTAAAAAACAAAATAACGAATTTTGAAAAAAAGTGTGACAACGTGATAGTTTTATTATATAGTAATTCGAAAGTATTTATTTTTATTATATATAAATATATGTATATAAAATTATTACCTAAAAGTAAGGTACAACTACAAAGAGACAAAATTTGATAAAAATTCATACATATTTTATATTATAGCATAACAACAGTAACTCAAAAAGATGAATATTTATAATAATATAACTACTTATAACATACCTAGCAATAACCCGTCAAACTTGACGGGTTTTTAATTATAGTGTGCTGTTTCCGTTCCCGGATGAGCAGATAGAAGTACATTCTTAGAGTGTTTTTGGTTTCTTTCCATTATACAGTGTAATCAAACTGTTCATGTACACCGTCATTTGAACGCTTTTCTTTCTTGATTGTAAGTATTTTCGGGAGAGAATATATAATGGAAACGATAAATAAATCTTAGACAAACATAAAGGTATGTTTTCAGGCACTCGTAAGAAATAAAGAAGTAGAAAACTAGACAACAGAAAAACAACAGACGTGAGTGGCTTACCCAGGACTCGAACCCAGGACCTTCCGTGCGACAACCCCGCCTAGCTATGCAAGCGAATCACACTTACCCTCCCTGCCATGTAAGTAGTAGGGAATGGCGGAAACAGGTATGATTCTGGTGGAGCCGATGGTGGAGCGCTGGTGGAGCATGACTTTTATATAGCAAAAAATGGTGGCGCGCTGGTGGAGCAAGATGGCGGACTTGAGCTAACAAGGGGAGGTTATTTTTAGACTTTTATATAACAAGAAGAGGAGGGGGAAGATGGCGGATTTGAGCTAACAAGGGGGAGATTATTTGGGACAAGATGGCGGATTTGAGCTAACAAGGGGGAGATAACAAGAAGAGGAGGGGGAAGATGGCGGATTTGAGCTAACAAGGGGGAGATTATTTGGGACAAGATGGCGGATTTGAGCTAACAAGGGGGAGATAACAAGAAGAGGAAGGGGAAGATGGCGGATTTGAGCTAACAAGGGGGAGATTATTTGGGACAAGATGGCGGATATGAGCTAACAAGGGGGAGATAACAAGAAGAGGAGGGGGAAGATGGCGGATTTGAGCTAACAAGGAGAGATTATTTGGGACAAGATGGCGGATTTGAGCTAACAAGGGGGAGATAACAAGAAGAGGAGAGGCAAGATGGCGGATTTGAGATAACAAGAAGAGGGGTATTTTTTTTAAAATATATTATTGTTGTTTGTATAGCCAACTTAGGTAGTGTTAGACAAACAACATTTAGACTTTTAGATAATAGGAAAATATATATTTAGACAATATGTATACGTTAGATATAGACAAACAGTTAGACAAACAGTTATTTTACAACATTTATACAAACATTTAGACAAACAGTTAGACAAACAGTTATACGAATAGTTAGACGAACATTTAGACAAACAATTAGACGATATATAGGTAACAAAAAAGCGTTTTAGTTAATATAGTTTTTTATTTTTTCAAATACTAAAGGACAACTCTCAGTCGCTTGGTAGGCTTCTTCTTCTTCTGTGGTGGATTAGGGACATCTGGTAGGTCTGTGGTAGGAAACCAACTAGGTTCTGGGGATATCGGGGATTTAGAGTTCATGATTTCGTCAAACAGGTTAGTGGAAGGCTTCTTCGGGGGTAGGACATCGGCCAGGTCTGTGGTAGGAAACCAACTCGGTTCTATTGGTTGGTAACAGCTGGAATTGATGTACTGGTCAAACGTGGTAGTGTTAGTAGGATAGGTATCCGTGCTTGGTGGCTGTAATCGGTCAAATTCGGCGAGGATTTCGTTCTGTAACGTTAAGAAATGTTCAAACTCGGGTCGAGTTAACGTAATGCCGTGTTTGGTCGGAAATTTGAGGTAGGATTCACCAAAATATTTTCGCACGTGTAGTAAAGGTTGGCCTCGGTAAACACTTACAGACGCAGCCTTCAGACCACTAGCCAAAGGTTTAAGCATTTCATCACTTCTCTTGATGTAGACCCAGTTGGTGGGAGCAGTCATTTTCAACGAGATGTATCTAGTGTGTTAATAAAGTGTCGTCCGTTTATATCGTGTAATCTGGGTTTTTTTAGCGTGCCCTAGCTAGGATTTGATTCGTCGAACATCGAGCGTGTGTTAGGCAGGACGTGATTCGTCGATGTATTGCGTGGGAACAATGACACATGGCTGTATTGTCGTGAGGGAAAAAATACACCTGTCTATTGATTTCGTCTCTTGTTTATCAAAGTGGGGTTGAGTTTCACTAACCAGGGTCTGACTAGGCGCGTAATTAATCGATCGTTGGCGTGTTGTCTAGCCGAAAATGGTAGTAGGACCCGCTGCATAGCGCCACCTCGTGTTTTGATCAAGATGAAATAAATGGCGTAGAGCCCGCAAACGTTAGTGACTACATCTTGTAAATGTCTGGCGTTGTAGTTAACAGGTCGAGTAGAGTTTCTGGCTATAAAATTAATCAAGTCCGAGTGTGTAGGTGGTAGGCCAAAAGAATCAAAATATTCAAAAGTACCAAGTCCGTTATAATATAGGGCGACCCAGTGGTCACCGGGGCGATAGCTAGGGTCAGTGTTGATGACGAAAGCAGCCGTCTTGGTCGGATCGATGTGTAGAGGTAATTGGTCACGAGCTAACACTTTAACGAGCCCAGTTCGTTGAACAAATATGTCCGACAGGAGGATGGTGCGTATCTCGTCTGTGTTCATTGTCTAAGTGGTGTAGTCTGTCAAAACTTGGCGCGATTTCGAGATCTCCAAGATCGAGTCTTGCGTGGTGTGACCTCGGTGAATGTAGGTTTCATCTTCTTCTTCAGTGGTGGATTGGGGACATGGGTCAGGTCTGTGGTAGGAAACCCACTCGGTTCTGGTGATATTGCACACCTAGAGTTCGTGTAGTCGTCAAACGTGTTAGTGGAGGTGGTAGGTTTCTTCGGTGGTAGATTAGGGACATCGGTCAGGTGGGTGTCAGTGCGTGGTGCCTGTAGTCGGACAATTTCGGCGAGGATTTCGCTCCGTAAAGTTAATAAGTCTTTAAGCACTTCATCACAGCTCTTGATGTAGACCCAGTTGGTGGGAGCAGTCATTTTCAATGAGGTGTATCTAGTGTGTTAATAAAGTGTCTTCCAAGTGTTTATATGTAGGAATACCAGTTCAATCTGGTTTTTTTAGACGTGACCTAGCTAGGATTTGATTCGTCGAACATCGAGCGTGTGTTAGGCAGGTTGTGATTCGTTGAAAAGGATAGTTGACGTGGTTGTGTGTGAACAATAACACATGGCCGTATTGGGGTGAGGAGAAACCCGATAGCGAATATTCATAAAAGGAGGGGTAAAACCTTATAAAAATGCGATAGCGGAAGGGTTTGGGTTCTTGTGCCGCTTTCTTTTGGTGATGATTTTACTCCTGTTGCTCGTTTTCTCGAGCCGCGCGACGTTGTAGATAGCGTATTAACACCCGCCGTAGGAACTCTACTGTTAGCTCGACAAGGTGGTCATGAGGGACCACCCGTAGAAGGACGTCCTCTAGGTGCATATTAACTAGATCCTCATCCGATGACGTCAGACAGGGATGGGCTAGTTGGTTCGGTTGTTCATCCCGACAACCTTCGCAATACCGAGACCGGTTCGCCTGGAGGTAGCTTAATATGGAAGTAAGGCTGTTCCGACGACGTGAAGGCATCTGTAAAAATGAAAAAATAAAAACAACGTTACTATATATCTATAGATAAGCGGGACATATCATAGTTATCAACTACTCAAAAATATGACAGGGAATTTCCGATGTTGGGTGAATGTAATTACACATTGCGGTACACGGGGGTAGTTGCATTTTAAATATTGTATATCACGATTAATAACGATACTCATTTAGTGATATTTAAATTAACTGTGTTCCTGTCATGCTCTGTCCGGTTTACTGTTCCTTAGTGTGTGTGTGTGTGCCTGTGGTTGTTGTTTTGCTCCAAGCTTGTCCCACCCCGACCGGTCATCTGGTTAGCATTATGTTGGACTTATTTGGTTGTGTTGTGGTACAAATAGGTTGTTGTATACGAGTTATCGTTACTCTTGTTAAATACTAGTCCCCTATATTTTATTTGTATACCTAGCATCGAAATGACTTACAATTAGTATTTATGCTCTATCTATGTCTAAAGCTAAATTAACACATAACAAGTTATTAAGTTAGCTTTCTTGGTTTGATAGACTAGTTCACTATTGATTATCTGTAATGTTTTAAAGAGTCTTGTTAAGGTATTATTTCTATGATATTGTGTATGTTCGTAAGCAATAACACGGGCTTTTTGTGTGTTTCGTGAAACAACAAGCTGATTTAGAAGTAACTTTATCCTTTTTATTGGAAGGAGTTGTGTTATTATCGTTTACATGAATATAACAATTGATTGTCCCAAACCCTTCAGACAACTATGTTACTACTTGATTTGAGAAGAAAGACTTTTTATAAATACTCTTGAGTGAACCCCCCTTTGACTAAGCGCTATAGAATAAAGAGGAAAATATAAAATAAAAAAACTAATTTGGTTTTGTGTTGTGTTGTGTGTGTGTGATGAGAATATAAGACGCTGAGAGGTGAAGTGGGATCGTAGGCAACTACTCCCTAGAAAGAAACCAGATCGATGCCCCCACAAAACAGCGCATGTAAATTTCTGTTCACATCACTAGGACAAAACACAATCGAACAATAGTAGGAAATTTATAAAAGAAACATTCCTTCGTTCATGTGTTCAAATCCGCTACTTAAGGTTTTCACTTTTTTTTGTTGTTTTTTTTTTATTTTTTATTTTTATTTTACAAGTGCGGCATGTGGTGATAGGTTTTATATTGTCTCCCAATCGTGCCAAACAGGAGGCTACCCTGGAAATATAGCCACCGGGCAACCAATATTACATTAGTAAGAGATAAGCAAAGAAATCTCATCACGACAGTAAAGGGACAGGAAACAAGATGGGCAGGGCATATCAGAAAAAACTCTGAACAAGGAACCACCAGAGACACAGTTCAATGTTCCTCAAGCTGAAAACGATCAAGCTGTTAATACAAACATTCCACGGAAGGAAGAAACCATCACGTCAATCAAGGGGTTAAAGAATGGAAAAACGCCTGGCCACGATAACTTAAATGCAGAGCTAGTAAAGTATGAACGTGTGTGTGTGTATGACCAAGGACGTTAAAAGAAAAAAACTACGTGTGTTTTGAGTTTTATTAAACATGGATGAGAGAGAAAAGAGAGAGAGAGAGAGAGATAGAGAGAGAGAGAGAGAAAGAGAAAGAGAGAAAAAGAAAGAGAGAGAGAGAAAAGAGCGAGAAGAGAGAGAGACAAACAGAGAAAGAAAGACAGAGAGAGAGACAGAGAGAGAGATAAAGAAAGAAAGAGAAAGACAGAGAGAGAAAGAGGGGAAGAGAGAGAGCGAGAGAGAGAGAGAGAGCGAGAGAGCGAGAGAGAGAATAAACAGTGTTATTTTTTATTCTATGTGAAAGAAATTACCCCGCGCGCGCGCGGTGGCAAAGATATCGATTAAAAAATCCAGTCTGCGCGTGACGAACTGATCTGTCGTGTAAGAAATAATGGAGATATAAACTTGTTTCAAATGTAATATGTTGATTGTATTATCTCTATATTTTTACATGTATAGTACTGTTAAAAAATATGCTATGTTCTATTTAATTTCCTTTATTATGTGAAAAAAATATTCCTCACGCTCGAGTTTAGTTTGTAGTATTGCACCATCTGTTGTGGCACCGGATGTTGGTGCTGTGGGGTTGAGTAATCTCACATAAATAACAACACGGATAAGTTTTAGTCTTTTTTCCTAGTACATAATCGGTTAGTCTTATCAAAAAATATGTTATGTCAAGATAAAAAATAACAATTTAGTATCTGAGTTAACATCTTAACAGATAAAAATAACAGAGATATTTATTTATATTTAACACCTTAACACAAATAAACCTCACATAAATGACCAACTTGTCTAACAACAGGGGGGAGAAACACGGATAAGTTTAAATAGAATTAATTATTTTACACCCTAACACATGGAAAAAAAAAACAGATATTTTTAAAGATATACATCCTAACGAAAATTAGTTGTCTTTTTTGTTTTGTGACTAAGAAGTAAATTTAACAAAGAAATTAAAAATAAAACAGACGAATACATACGACGTAACAGTCAATTGATATGACAAAACAACTGGTTCTTTTCAGTGGTCTTTCAGAGATGTTTCTACGTCAAGGTTTGTTTGTTGCATGAGTTTTTTTATGTCGTAGATTTTCGATAGGAGAATTAAGACTAGGTTTGGTCCCTTCTGAATAGGTTTGAATAGGTGATAGACTCAGTGAGAGTTAGTGAAAGGTAATAGAATTTCCACACACGTGAGATGATAGATTTTGATATAGTGGCTGTCTCTGAAAGCGAAAAGAATTCTTCTCTCTCTCACCTATCTTCTACAACAGTTGTTACAGCGTCAGACAGACTACACCAATATACATATTACGTATATTTCTATCACTCACAGGCACGCACATACACGTGACGACAGGTAAACACACAGACGTGGGAAAACTATAACAATGATATATATATTATCTAGAACGAGCTGACCAAACACGATTATTAAGTTCAAGAGCGATTTTAATATCAGGAAAAAATCGGCTCACAACATCAAAGAAAGTACATCAAGGAAAATACATATACACATAGTCATAAAAATTCAAGGAAATGTTGCAAGGATGATAGCCCCGTTATAGTGTTAACTCTAGGTTTAGCCCGGCCCCGTTAAGAGAACAGATGATGGCGCCCGAGTCACAGATACATAGGGTTTGAGTCTAAGAGTTTTCTTTGTTTTATCTCGTAATTATATGCACAGAGTTTGAAAAAAAATCTGATTTAACCTAAGACAAAAACACAAGAACTCTAGCCTTAGCAACAAATTATGCAGATTGAAAAAAAAATAGGACAGCAACAGGGTGTCAAAGATATAATAGTGAAAATATCACTCAAACCAGCGTACACTCATTCATTCCGCCATGGCCTCTCATACAGGTACTCACGACTTTGCTCGCTGCCTCTTGGAACACACTGATTTTAGATTTTCACACAGACTCAAAAAATGCAGTCTTCTGCCAAGAAGTCCCCAGTTCCAAAAGACGTATTTAACTCGGAGTCTCCGGGAACGACTACTTGGGTGTGCAAATTTGTTCAAATGTCTGATTAAGTCACCTAACAATTATTCCAGGCGCGGGAGTTAGCAGAGCACAGTGTCAATAGCGTAGGTTTCTAGAAATGATGAATGTCAGGTCGGTGCCTTCCCTCAGTATAGGATTCACTTTAGTCACACCACAGATTTGTCCACAAAAAATATATATATATATAGTCGGGAAATGTTAGTTAATACTTGAAGTATTTCGCGCCACCAGGCAGAAAAATTACGTAGAGTTTTTCTAGAAGAAATTAAGATCTGGCTCCAAGGTCCAGTATTTATCATTACAGTCTTTGAAAACCCGTTATTGGGATATAGTATTTCTGGCTAACTCGGGTTGCATATGCACTGTTAGACCAGTGGTACTTAAGAAACCCACGTGGTTCAAAATAAGGACTGTCTATTTCTTCACAAGTATGGAAACTACTACTAGGTGCTGGTAAAGTTAGGGTCACCCCAAAACTTTCACTGTGTGGAGGAAAAATAACACATATAATATAATAAACAGAATCTGTACTGGTTATAACTTACATTTAAACTTGCAAGCAGAGAGCTTTGCTTATCATTTAAACTTCCCGTGACGTAAGTTATATTTAAAAATCAGCAATCCTCATGAATTAGGAACACGTGCGTATTCCGTCACCATTCATGAGGCTCGATTCTAGAGTTTATACGTTAGTTTAGAAAAATACACTCGACTGAGTATTAGCAGTTAAATTAAATTCATAAATAGCTACAATTGCCGTTATAAGCTCGAAATTTTAATTTTATTCTGCTTTCCACTGAATGCTTCCCTAGAAAATATAATAGCCTACCACTTTATTTCTCTTCTGCGCTAAAGAAATAGATTAAAATGAATTAAGCGATTTAACACTTTAACACTCACAAAATCTATATATCTATCATATTAATTACCTCAACCACAGAATTACAGGTAGTCGCACAACTTAAGAATAAAAATGCTGAAAATATTTCTGGAAGTCTAGAAGTTCGACAAATTGCCGAAACAAACTGAGATCTTCGCTAACAGCTATTCTGTTTACGAGCAACCTATCTACTGTGAGTCTATGAGCGAGAATGAAATTAAAGTTTCAAACTTGGCCAATATCTTAAAATCAGACAAAGGGCCCAAACTTATTTCGCCAAGCGAAATATCTCCCTTGTCCGTATAACACCTTCGTCCGCTTAACGCGTGACGTAACAGCCATCAGTGGCCGAGGGCTTGCATGAGTTGCAAATCTCAGACCACCGTCTGCAGTGCGGAGTGGATTTTCACGCTAAGCCGGGTTTTTCCTGACGAAAAACCTCATGCGTTTACTGAAATGCAGACTCTCTGTCTACTTTCCATGTCCCTCGGGTGAATTTTCACGCCCCAGGCCAGAGACCCTCAGACGAATGTCTAGCGAATGCTGTAAATTCACGCCTATCGTCCGACCAGCGCGACTGACATCTACGTAATATCGTCCTAGCGCGATTCTCAGTTTTAGAGAAAGGAAAACAGGTAAAGTTTGCGAATTATATGAAAATAATATTCGCAAAACGAATGGATGAAAAATATACAGGAAAAAGGAAATACAGAGATAATAAAAGAGAGAATTCGGGTGAAAGAATAGGAAGAAGATGTAGGAAATTAAATGAATATAAACCCTACGTGACAGAGCCTCCCCCCTTTAAGATATGGAAGCACTCCATGTCTACGTTATGGAGTTTAATTTCCTATAACCGTAGCTTCGGGGTGTCTGTCTTCTTCCCTCTCCTCTTCCCCCTCCATCTCTGTCCAATTCCTACTCAAGTCCACTCCTCAAAGTTTCCTTCCCCTGGAATGTCTCATATGCGCGCTTGAAAGAGCGTCGCCGCTTCTGACATTTTTGAAAGATTTCCTGTGATAGCGGTGGAATATCCCTGCCACTATCGTCATCTTCGTCAGTTTTGGCGATCGTCAGGAGATGGTCGGAGGTTGGCACTGGTTTTTCCAAGTATCTCTTAAAGAGATTTAAATGGAAAACCTTCTCCTTTCCTTCAATAGAGATCTGGTAGTTAGCCTTAGAAATCTTTTTCAGGACGGTAAACGGCCCTTGCCATCCGATCTTCAGTTGGTTGTTCTCGGTAGGGAGCAACACCAAAACTTTCTCTCCTGCTTCCAGTTCTCTCTCTTCCGCGACTTTCCTGTATCGGTTAGCGTGCTTGGTGCGTGCTCGCTTAAAGTTAGTCGTTGCTAGGTCCCACCCTAGTTTCAACCGTTCCTTTAAAACCGACACATATTTACTGGCTGAGACAACTGTCTCATCAGCCTTCTCGTCTGTCAGAGACTGAAGTAAGGCTTCAAGCGGGCCCTTAATGGGTCTGCCGAATAAGAGTGTAGCTGGCGGAAATCCTGTGGAAGTATGAGGAGATTCTCTGTAGCCAAATAATGCTGCAGGAATACAGAGATCCCAATCTTCAGGTTTCACTTGTGCCAGCTTACTTAGCATCATGGTGAGGTTTCCATTAGCACGTTCCACGAGCCCATTTCCGGCCGGAGTATATGGCTTAGTGTGGATGTGCTGGGTCCTCAAGATCTTAACGATCTCATCCATCAACAGGTTTCGGTATGGAGATCCATTATCCGTCAACACTTGCTGAGGGAATCCCAACCGAGTGAAAATCTGCACGAGGGCTTCTGCGACATGCTTGGCATCTGCGCATGTTAGCGGGATAGCTTCTGCCCATAAAGTGCATGTATCGACTAAGGTCAGGATGAACCTGTTCCTTCTTTTAGTCCTTTCGAAAGGCCCTAAAATGTCGATCACAACCCGTTCGAATGGTGTTCCCATTATTGGCATTTCACCCATGTGGACTGGGGGTGTCCGTTGCTTGGGTGGTACACGTTGGCACTGGGCACAGGATTTGACATATCTGATAATATCAGTATTTACTCCTGGCCACCAATAATGAGTGGTTATACGTTGGTTTGTGGCGTTCTGTCCCATATGTCCGCTAAAGGGAAGAGAGTGCCCCATTTCTAGGATTTGGCTTCTGTACTGTTTCGGTACTAGGAGCTGGTTGTAACCTTGGTCAGGCTTGCCCGTTCTCCGATAAAGTACGCCATCCTCAGAAAAAATGTCCCCGTGCTGTTTGGGTTCCTTAGCCATGGGCAGTTTCCTAAAGCAGGGTGCCAAAGTAGGGTCCTTGTATTGCGCTTCTTTAAGTTCCATAGGTAACAAATTAGGCGCAGGCTCCCGTTCCTTCTTGGTTTGCCCTCTTGTAGTTACTGCTGCCACAATCGGCTCTTCCGGTTTCCCAATACACACGTATCTCCCGCCAAGTATGACTGGGTAGATGGGATCATCCATAACAGCCGCTTTGATCACACCTCTGACAAAGTCAGAGTGTATCTCCACCAATGCGATGGGAAGCGCTGTAGGTGCATCACTCTTACGAACTCCACAAAGTTTGACGGTCTCTCCTGTCTCTTGACCGGGTTTAACCAGGTTTCTGGCAACAATGCAATCATAAGAAAGCCCCGTGTCAAATAAGCAAGAAGTTTGAGAACCGTTCAAAGTAACAGTACCTCGCGTTGAGGGTCTATCCCCAACAGGTTGGGAATCACTGTCAATAATTCCGCCTTGCGAGACTGTCAATAAGCATCCGATGCGTTTCGGCTCGGTGTGCTCGGTCTGATCATATGTCCCGTGCTCAGGGGTTCTCCCTTTGCCACCTTGTCCTTTCTGGCTACGCTGCCATGTAGGGCGGTCGGGTTGATCAGACTGTTTGGGGTGGTTGGGGTACTTGTTCTTGTAGAACTTGGATTTTTCAGGAGGGGGGTTTTGAGGTCCAGTTTCTCTGTGGTTATTTTGGTTAGAAGCCTGAGAAGATTGCTCTAGGTTATGTTTTCGAAAATGCTCCTCTGTCGGTTTCCGCTTTGTGGCCGGTAGTTCAGCCAGCGCATTGTGATAACGCTCAGACTTTTCCAAAATGTCTTCAAGTTTTTCTGCCCCCTGCTCAGCGAGAAA
The DNA here is from genome assembly GCA_024509875.1 of Oreohelix idahoensis. NCBI lineage: Eukaryota > Metazoa > Mollusca > Gastropoda > Stylommatophora > Oreohelicidae > Oreohelix > Oreohelix idahoensis. Next base: position 58,452 of record JAMPIV010002786.1, on the reverse strand, counting down.
TCTCCGGGTATCAGCAGACAAAGTGTTCTTTATTTGTTCTGTTAAAACAAATTCCTCAAGACCTTCATAGGTAGAGGGGAGCTGCGAAAGCTCGAGGTACTTTGTTAGATATCCCTTAAGACGAGATGAGAACTGGTGAAAAGTTTCAGAATTCTCTTTCCGGCTGTTGCGAAACAGTTGCAAAAATTTGCGAGCGTTCATTTCAAAGCGCTCCAGTAACGCTTTCTTCAACACATCGTAGTCGTCTTGTTGGCTACTTTCCAGCTTAGAATAAACATCATAAGCAGACCTTTTAGGGCCTGGGAAAGTTTCATATTCCAACGCGACCTCTCTAAACCGTACAGAGTTGCAATTTTCTCAAATTTTTCTAACCATGTGTCAATCTTCTCATTTGGACAAGGGAAAGACTCGATGGTGAAAGACATAGCATTTAGTTGAAGAGATTGAGTGTTAGCAGGATCAGTTAAGGAAGAATGAGGTGAAGACTCTCCATTGCTGGAGGTAGAGGCAGCACCCCGACTTTGGAATTCTAGAGCTTTAAGAGCAAACTCACGCTGTCTCTCTTCTCTCTCCTTCTCATGCTGTCTCTCCTTCTCTCTTTCCTCATGCTGTCTCTCCTTCTCTCTTTCTTTCGCCCTGCGAATTTCCATTTCCTCATCCATCTTCTTCTGCTGTAAAAGACGGTCTTCCCTTTCCCCCTCTTTAGCTTCTGCTTCTTTCCTCTTGAGTTCTTCTTTTTCCTCTTTAGCTTCTGCTGCTTTCCTCTCCGCATCATATCTCTCAAGTTCTTCTCTGACAAAAGCTTTCGCTTCCTCTCCTTCCAGTCCCTCCTCTCTCGCTTCGTCCCTGAGGAGTTGTCTAAGCTTTGCCCTCTCGGCCATATTATGTCAGTGACTGAGACTAGTGGAGAAAGAAAATAGGAAAAAGAATAACCTGGTTCCTACCACTTACGAGAAAAAAATTACCAAAAAATCAAAAGATGATATCCTTAACCCTGGGATACCTCCTCCAAAATAAAATCTAACTATCGCTGCTATTATCGGCAATAAAGCACTCAATGCAAAACACGACTACGCCAAATAAATGGTAGTTAAGATTACAACTGAAAAATAAGTTGCTACAGTGGAAAAGCAAAAGAATATTGCAAAAATTAAAGAGAAAAATAATCCCTTAATTTTAAAAATCCACTATAAGTTCGCCCCTGAAGTCAGATCGGGTAAGGGAGGGAATTAATCTGGACAAAAAGTCCGAAACACACTCCTTAACTTAGTTCAAACGCCGTTCTGCCTCAGTACCCAGTGAATGTTATACACTCACCACTTTACCAGCATTTAGTATTACAATCAGCAGTTAACATATATCCCGACAAAATCAACCTGTAACCAAAATGTATATTATTCAAAGATGCTGTGGAAAAAAAAACTTATTAGTTTGTGTGGTCAGCACGCCCGTAAACAGATCGCTAGTCTAGGGGGTAATTATTTTTAAAAGATACACAGTCACAAGACATCACACTCTTACTCTATATCAGAATACAGAATCTTAAGTTCAAAATCCAGATAGACGAGTCCACATTTGTCGTACTCGTCTTCCTATTCTAAGTTCAAAAATCCTACGGACGAGAACCCATTTGTCGTAGATTTTCGATAGGAGAATTAAGACTAGGTTTGGTCCCTTCTGAATAGGTTTGAATAGGTGATAGACTCAGTGAGAGTTAGTGAAAGGTAATAGAATTTCCACACACGTGAGATGATAGATTTTGATATAGTGGCTGTCTCTGAAAGCGAAAAGAATTCTTCTCTCTCTCACCTATCTTCTACAACAGTTGTTACAGCGTCAGACAGACTACACCAATATACATATTACGTATATTTCTATCACTCACAGGCACGCACATACACGTGACGACAGGTAAACACACAGACGTGGGAAAACTATAACAATGATATATATATTATCTAGAACGAGCTGACCAAACACGATTATTAAGTTCAAGAGCGATTTTAATATCAGGAAAAATCGGCTCACAACATCAAAGAAAGTACATCAAGGAAAATACATATACACATAGTCATAAAAATTCAAGGAAATGTTGCAAGGATGATAGCCCCGTTATAGTGTTAACTCTAGGTTTAGCCCGGCCCCGTTAAGAGAACAGATGATGGCGCCCGAGTCACAGATACATAGGGTTTGATTCTAAGAGTTTTCGTTGTTTTATCTCGTAATTATATGCACAGAGTTTGAAAAAAAATCTGATTTAACCTAAGACAAAAACACAAGAAACTCTAGCCTTAGCAACAAATTATGCAGATTGAAAAAAAAATAGGACAGCAACAGGGTGTCAAAGATATAATAGTGAAAATATCACTCAAACCAGCGTACACTCATTCATTCCGCCATGGCCTCTCATACAGGTACTCACGACTTTGCTCGCTGCCTCTTGGAACACACTGATTTTAGATTTTCACACAGACTCAAAAAATGCAGTCTTCTGCCAAGAAGTCCCCAGTTCCAAAAGACGTATTTAACTCGGAGTCTCCGGGAACGACTACTTGGAAGTGCAAATTTGTTCAAATGTCTGATTAAGTCACCTAACAATTATTCCAGGCGCGGGAGTTAGCAGAGCACAGTGTCAATAGCGTAGGTTTCTAGAAATGATGAATGTCAGGTCGGTGCCTTCCCTCAGTATAGGATTCACTTTAGTCACACCACAGATTTGTCCACAAAAAAAATATATATATATAGTCGGGAAATGTTAGTTAATACTTGAAGTATTTTGCGCCACCAGGCAGAAACATTACGTAGAGTTTTTCTAGAAGAAATTAAGATCTGGCTCCAAGGTCCAGTATTTATCATTACAGTCTTTGAAAACCCGTTATTGGGATATAGTATTTCTGGCTAACTCGGGTTGCATATGCACTGTTAGACCAGTGGTACTTAAGAAACCCACGTGGTTCAAAATAAGGACTGTCTATTTCTTCACAAGTATGGAAACTACTACTAGGTGCTGGTAAAGTTAGGGTCACCCCAAAACTTTCACTGTGTGGAGGAAAAATAACACATATAATATAATCAACAGAATCTGTACTGGTTAAAACTTACATTTAAACTTGCAAGCAGAGAGCTTTGCTTATCATTTAAACTTCCCGTGACGTAAGTTATATTTAAAAATCAGCAATCCTCATGAATTAGGAACACGTGCGTATTCCGTCACCATTCATGAGGCTCGATTCTAGAGTTTATACGTTAGTTTAGAAAAATACACTCGACTGAGTATTAGCAGTTAAATTAAATTCATAAATAGCTACAATTGCCGTTATAAGCTAGAAATTTTAATTTTATTCTGCTTTCCACTGAATGCTTCCCTAGAAAATATAATAGCCTACCACTTTATTTCTCTTCTGCGCTAAAGAAATAGATTAAAATGAATTAAGCGATTAAACACTTTAACACTCACAAAATCTATATATCTATCATATTAATTACCTCAACCACAGAATTACAGGTAGTCGCACAACTTAAGAATAAAAAATGCTGAAAATATTTCTGGAAGTCTAGAAGTTCGACAAATTGCCGAAACAAACTGAGATCTTCGCTAACAGCTATTCTGTTTACGAGCAACCTATCTACTGTGAGTCTATGAGCGAGAATGAAATTAAAGTTTCAAACTTGGCCAATATCTTTAAAATCGGACACAGGATCCTAATCTTATTTCGCCAAGCGAAATAGTCTCCCCTGTCCGTATAACACCTTCGTCCGCTTATCGCGTGACGTAACAGCCATCAGTGGCCGAGGGCTTGCATGAGTTGCAAATCTCAGACCACCGTCTGCAGTGCGGAGTGGATTTTCACGCTAAGCCGGGTTTTTCCTGACGAAAAACCTCATGCGTTTACTGAAATGCAGACTCTCTGTCTACTTTCCATGTCCCTCGGGTGAATTTTCACGCCCCAGGCCAGAGACCCTCAGACGAATGTCTAGCGAATGCTGTAAATTCACGCCTATCGTCCGACCAGCGCGACTGACATGTACGCAATACCACCCAGGTGCGATTCTCAGTTTTAGAGAAAGGAAAACAGGTAAAGTTTGCGAATTATATGAAAATAATATTCGCAAAACGAATGGATGAAAAATATACAGGAAAAAGGAAATACAGAGATAATAAAAGAGAGAATTCGGGTGAAAGAATAGGAAGAAGATGTAGGAAATTAAATGAATATAAACCCTACGTGACATTTTACACTGCTCTCATTATATCGAGGTTTTGATACAAACACGCGTGTATGAATACACAAGCTGTTTCAGACAATAACGAGATTCAACGACCTTAAATACACCTGTTTACGCCCGTGTACAGTTGTAAATTGTCACGTAATATGGCTCCAAAGGGGGAATACAGTTAGTATTGTCATTGTTTAAACAGAATCTAATTAACAGTAATGTTTACTCACTGCAGGTGTTCTGAAACAGCCTGTTTCGCCTGGTAATAAGATACCTAAACAAACAGCACTGTTGCTCATTCGTCTTTCGTTTGGGCACGGACAATTATTGATGAATATCGACAATTCGTTTACACAGACACAGCTGTTTATAACTTGACTCGAGTTGTACCATAAGCAAACATTTGTGACATGTATCAAGATAAAATTCCGAGCATTTGTTTAGCACAGATGTATCGAGAAAGAAAAGGCATTAGCCATTTTAACATCGGTTTATAAAAAATATCTAAGTAGTTTGAAATAATTTGAGACACATTTCTTCTTATCTAAACCTTATATTAAAAGAGAAAGGCATTTGACACATTTTAAAACGGTTTAGTTGAATATTTAAACAAAACCGTTTTAAAATGTGTCAAATGCCTTTCTCTTTTAATATAAGGTTTAGATAAGAAGAAATGTGTCTCAATTTATTTCAAACTACTTAGATATTTTTTATAAACCGATGTTAAAATGGCTAATGCCTTTTCTTTCTCGATACATCTGTGCTAAACAAATGCTCGGAATTTTATCTTGATACATGTCACAAATGTTTGCTTATGGTACAACTCGAGTCAAGTTATAAACAGCTGTGTCTGTGTAAACGAATTGTCGATATTCATCAATAATTGTCCGTGCCCAAACGAAAGACGAATGAGCAACAGTGCTGTTTGTTTAGGTATCTTATTACCAGGTGAAACAGGCTGTTTCAGAACACCTGCAGTGAGTAAACATTACTGTTAATTAGATTCTGTTTAAACAATGACAATACTAACTGTATTCCCCCTTTGGAGCCATATTACGTGACAATTTACAACTGTACACGGGCGTAAACAGGTGTATTTAAGGTCGTTGAATCTCGTTATTGTCTGAAACAGCTTGTGTATTCATACACGCGTGTTTGTATCAAAACCTCGATATAATGAGAGCAGTGTAAAAAAAACTCATGCAACAAACAAACCTTGACGTAGAAACATCTCTGAAAGATCACTGAAAAGAACCACTTGTTTTGTCATATCAATTGACTGTTACGTCGTATGTATTCGTCTGTTTTATTTCTAATTTCTTTGTTAAATTTACTTCTTAGTCACAAAACAAAAAAGACAACTAATTTTCGTTAGGATGTATATCTTTAAAAATATCTGTTTTTTTTTCCATGTGTTAGGGTGTAAAATAATTATTTCTATTTAAACTTATCCGTGTTTCTCCCCCCTGTTGTTAGACAAGTTGGTCATTTATGTGAGGTTTATTTGTGTTAAGGTGTTAAATATAAATAAATATCTCTGTTATTTTTATCTGTTAAGATGTTAACTCAGATACTAAATTGTTATTTTTATCTTGACATAACATATTTTTTGATAAGACTAACCGATTATGTACTAGGAAAAAAGACTAAAACTTATCCGTGTTGTTATTTATGTGAGATTACTCAACCCCACAGCACCAACATCCGGTGCCACAACAGATGGTGCAATACTACAAACTAAACTCGAGCGTGAGGAATATTTTTTTCACATAATAAAGGAAATTAAATAGAACATAGCATATTTTTTAACAGTACTATACATGTAAAAATATAGAGATAATACAATCAACATATTACATTTGAAACAAGTTTATATCTCCATTATTTCTTACACGACAGATCAGTTCGTCACGCGCAGACTGGATTTTTTAATCGATATCTTTGCCACCGCGCGCGCGCGGGGTAATTTCTTTCACATAGAATAAAAAATAACACTGTTTATTCTCTCTCTCGCTCTCTCGCTCTCTCTCTCTCGCTCTCTCTCCCCCTCTTTCTCTCTCTGTCTTTCTCTTTCTTTCTTTATCTCTCTCTCTCTCTCTCTGTCTCTCTCTCTGTCTTTCTTTCTCTGTTTGTCTCTCTCTCTTCTCGCTCTTTTCTCTCTCTCTCTTTCTTTTTCTCTCTTTCTCTCTCTCTCTCTCTCTCTATCTCTCTCTCTCTCTTTTCTCTCTCATCCATGTTTAATAAAACTCAAAACACCCGTAGCTTTTTTCTTTTAACGCCCTTGGTCATACACACACACACGTTCATACTTTACTAGCTCTGCATTTAAGTTATCGTGGCCAGGCGTTTTTCCATTCTTTAACCCCTTGATTGACGTGATGGTTTCTTCCTTCCGTGGAATGTTTGTATTAACAGCTTGATCGTTTTCAGCTTGAGGAACATTGAACTGTGTCTCTGGTGGTTCCTTGTTCAGAGTTTTTTCTGATATGCCCTGCCCATCTTGTTTCCTGTCCCTTTACTGTCGTGATGAGATTTCTTTGCTTATCTCTTACTAATGTAATATTGGTTGCCCGGTGGCTATATTTCCAGGGTAGCCTCCTGTTTGGCACGATTGGGAGACAATATAAAACCTATCACCACATGCCGCACTTGTAAAATAAAAAAAAAAAATAAAAAAATAAAAATAAAAAAAAGTGAAAACCTTAAGTAGCGGATTTGAACACATGAACGAAGGAATGTTTCTTTTATAAATTTCCTACTATTGTTCGATTGTGTTTTGTCCTAGTGATGTGAACAGAAATTTACATGCGCTGTTTTGTGGGGGCATCGATCTGGTTTCTTTCTAGGGAGTAGTTGCCTACGATCCCACTTCACCTCTCAGCGTCTTATATTCTCATCACACACACACAACACAACACAAAACCAAATTAGTTTTTTTATTTTATATTTTCCTCTTTATTCTATAGCGCTTAGTCAAAGGGGGGTTCACTAAAGAGTGTTTATAAAAAGTCTTTCTTCTCAAATCAAGTAGTAACATAGTTGTCTGAAGGGTTTGGGACAATCAATTGTTATATTCATGTAAACGATAATAACACAACTCCTTCCAATAAAAAGGATAAAGTTACTTCTAAATCAGCTTGTTGTTTCACGAAACACACAAAAAGCCCGTGTTATTGCTTACGAACATACACAATATCATAGAAATAATACCTTAACAAGACTCTTTAAAACATTACAGATAATCAATAGTGAACTAGTCTATCAAACCAAGAAAGCTAACTTAATAACTTGTTATGTGTTAATTTAGCTTTAGACATAGATAGAGCATAAATACTAATTGTAAGTCATTTCGATGCTAGGTATACAAATAAAATATAGGGGACTAGTATTTAACAAGAGTAACGATAACTCGTATACAACAACCTATTTGTACCACAACACAACCAAATAAGTCCAACATAATGCTAACCAGATGACCGGTCGGGGTGGGACAAGCTTGGAGCAAAACAACAACCACAGGCACACACACACACACTAAGGAACAGTAAACCGGACAGAGCATGACAGGAACACAGTTAATTTAAATATCACTAAATGAGTATCGTTATTAATCGTGATATACAATATTTAAAATGCAACTACCCCCGTGTACAGCAATGTGTAATTACATTCACCCAACATCGGAAATTCCCTGTCATATTTTTGAGTAGTTGATAACTATGATATGTCCCGCTTATCTATAGATATATAGTAACGTTGTTTTTATTTTGTTCATTTTTACAGATGCCTTCACGTCGTCGGAACAGCCTTACTTCCATATTAAGCTACCTCCAGGCGAACCGGTCTCGGTATTGCGAAGGTTGTCGGGATGAACAACCGAACCAACTAGCCCATCCCTGTCTGACGTCATCGGATGAGGATCTAGTTAATATGCACCTAGAGGACGTCCTTCTACGGGTGGTCCCTCATGACCACCTTGTCGAGCTAACAGTAGAGTTCCTACGGCGGGTGTTAATACGCTATATACAACGTCGCGCGGCTCGAGAAAACGAGCAACAGGAGTAAAATCATCACCAAAAGAAAGCGGCACAAGAACCCGAACCCTTCCTCTATCGCATTTTTATAAGGTTTTACCCCTCCTTTTATGAATATTCGCTATCGGGTTTCTCCTCACCCCAATACGGCCATGTGTTATTGTTCACACACAACCACGTCAACTATCCTTTTCAACGAATCACAACCTGCCTAACACACGCTCGATGTTCGACGAATCAAATCCTAGCTAGGTCACGTCTAAAAAAACCAGATTGAACTGGTATTCCTACATATAAACACTTGGAAGACACTTTATTAACACACTAGATACACCTCATTGAAAATGACTGCTCCCACCAACTGGGTCTACATCAAGAGCTGTGATGAAGTGCTTAAAGACTTATTAACTTTACGGAGCGAAATCCTCGCCGAAATTGTCCGACTACAGGCACCACGCACTGACACCCACCTGACCGATGTCCCTAATCTACCACCGAAGAAACCTACCACCTCCACTAACACGTTTGACGACTACACGAACTCTAGGTGTGCAATATCACCAGAACCGAGTGGGTTTCCTACCACAGACCTGACCGATGTCCCCAATCCACCACTGAAGAAGAAGATGAAACCTACATTCACCGAGGTCACACCACGCAAGACTCGATCTTGGAGATCTCGAAATCGCGCCAAGTTTTGACAGACTACACCACTTAGACAATGAACACAGACGAGATACGCACCATCCTCCTGTCGGACATATTTGTTCAACGAACTGGGCTCGTTAAAGTGTTAGCTCGTGACCAATTACCTCTACACATCGATCCGACCAAGACGGCTGCTTTCGTCATCAACACTGACCCTAGCTATCGCCACGGTGACCACTGGGTCGCCCTATATTATAACGGACTTGGTACTTTTGAATATTTTGATTCTTTTGGCCTACCACCTACACACTCGGACTTGATTAATTTTATAGCCAGAAACTCTACTCGACCTGTTAACTACAACGCCAGACATTTACAAGATGTAGTCACTAACGTTTGCGGGCTCTACGCCATTTATTTCATCTTGATCAAAACACGAGGTGGCACTATGCAGCGGGTCCTACTACCATTTTCGGCTAGACAACACGCCAACGATCGATTAATTACGCGCCTAGTCAGACCCTGGTTAGTGAAACTCAACCCCACTTTGATAAACAAGAGACGAAATCAATAGACAGGTGTATTTTTTCCCTCACGACAATACAGCCATGTGTCATTGTTCCCACGCAATACATCGACGAATCACGTCCTGCCTAACACACGCTCGATGTTCGACGAATCAAATCCTAGCTAGGGCACGCTAAAAAAACCCAGATTACACGATATAAACGGACGACACTTTATTAACACACTAGATACATCTCGTTGAAAATGACTGCTCCCACCAACTGGGTCTACATCAAGAGAAGTGATGAAATGCTTAAACCTTTGGCTAGTGGTCTGAAGGCTGCGTCTGTAAGTGTTTACCGAGGCCAACCTTTACTACACGTGCGAAAATATTTTGGTGAATCCTACCTCAAATTTCCGACCAAACACGGCATTACGTTAACTCGACCCGAGTTTGAACATTTCTTAACGTTACAGAACGAAATCCTCGCCGAATTTGACCGATTACAGCCACCAAGCACGGATACCTATCCTACTAACACTACCACGTTTGACCAGTACATCAATTCCAGCTGTTACCAACCAATAGAACCGAGTTGGTTTCCTACCACAGACCTGGCCGATGTCCTACCCCCGAAGAAGCCTTCCACTAACCTGTTTGACGAAATCATGAACTCTAAATCCCCGATATCCCCAGAACCTAGTTGGTTTCCTACCACAGACCTGACCGATGTCCCTAATCCACCACAGAAGAAGAAGAAGCCTACCAAGCGACTGAGAGTTGTCCTTTAGTATTTGAAAAAATAAAAAAACTATATTAACTAAAACGCTTTTTTGTTACCTATATATCGTCTAATTGTTTGTCTAAATGTTCGTCTAACTATTCGTATAACTGTTTGTCTAACTGTTTGTCTAAATGTTTGTATAAATGTTGTAAAATAACTGTTTGTCTAACTGTTTGTCTATATCTAACGTATACATATTGTCTAAATATATATTTTCCTATTATCTAAAAGTCTAAATGTTGTTTGTCTAACACTACCTAAGTTGGCTATACAAACAACAATAATATATTTTTAAAAAAATACCCCTCTTCTTGTTATCTCAAATCCGCCATCTTGCCTCTCCTCTTCTTGTTATCTCCCCTTCTTAGCTCAAATCCGCCATCTTGTCCCAAATAATCTCCCCCTTGTTAGCTCAAATCCGCCATCTTCCCCCTCCTCTTCTTGTTATCTCCCCCTTGTTAGCTCAAATCCGCCATCTTGTCCCAAATAATCTCCCCCTTGTTAGCTCAAATCCGCCATCTTCCCCCTCCTCTTCTTGTTATCTCCCCTTGTTAGCTCAAATCCGCCATCTTGTCCCAAATAATCTCCCCCTTGTTAGCTCAAATCCGCCATCTTCCCCTCCTCTTCTTATCTCCCCCTTGTTAGCTCAAATCCGCCATCTTGTCCCAAATAATCTCCCCCTTGTTAGCTCAAATCCGCCATCTTCCCCCTCCTCTTCTTGTTATATAAAAGTCTAAAAATAACCTCCCCTTGTTAGCTCAAGTCCGCCATCTTGCTCCACCAGCGCGCCACCATTTTTTGCTATATAAAAGTCATGCTCCACCAGCGCTCCACCATCGGCTCCACCAGAATCATACCTGTTTCCGCCATTCCCTACTACTCATGTAGGCATCATTAAAAATGATACTTCGATGACGGGTCATAAGTGCGACACGCAACACATAACACCGGAAGTTTACCACGGGCAGTCCAGCCTATTAATGACGCAATCACTTCTCTAAATTGTATATTTATATATATTTATATATCATCATCATCAACACCATAATCCTGTTCAATCATTAATACCTTTATGCTCCCTGTGGAGCGCAAGTCTTCAACAAAAACATGCTAAGCCTTCCTGTTCTGTGCCTTCTCACAAATGTTCGGATCATGTCTTTGATGACGTCCAATTTATATTATGATTGAGTAATTGGCCGCCAAATGACGCGTGCACCATGGGTTGAGTGATGGTGCCCGTGGTCTGGTTTTGTGAAGTGTGCAGAGGTGTTCAGACAAACAATGTTCATACAAAATAACAGGGCAATCCACATAGGACGTCAGTAAACTCACGACGTATAAAGTCAATGATTCTTGTAACAGCCGTTGACGTTTTTCTTCATTATTTATTGTGGACGCCACAGTGACAAAATGGTTACGCGAATATGTAGGCACATCAAACAGTCATTATCACAGCAACATTCAATACAGCAATAGACGGTAGACAGCATTACAATGATGAGTCAGATGCATGTTATATTTCATAGTGCTGTAAATGTAGTCAGGTGAAAAACTCCATCCTTTTCTATAACAGCCAGGAGATAACCAGATGTATGAGATCAGTTCACTCTCCTTAGTCTGACTTCAGCAAGTAATGGTCCTTGGGACATGCATCAACCGATGCAGTACAATACAGCGACATGTGAGCTGGGAAAACATCTCGTGACGACGACTTTCGAAGACAGGCTATGAATCGAAATCGCTCACGACCCAAAATCGATAGAGTTAATGAAAAGTCAATTTACCTTGCCTTCAGGAAATACACAGAAATATCACGCCTCCCGACATGTGGGAAACACTAGAGGTATTATCTCGAATAAACGAAATATCCATTAAGAGGACTACACATCCCTGACAGAACAAAAAATAGCGGAGATCCCCTCTTCAACGAGGCATCTCTTTCGCCATTCAAATCGCTCACTCCACTGGTGGGCGGAAATCGATCGACCAAGAAGCAAGACCAGTCATGCGCAGTCCAGCGCAAAATGACCACAGCTCAAAACTTAACTGCATTCAATACCAACGCGGGGAGACAAATGCTTACCGAGAAAAGTGACTATAAATTTCAAGCAGTTGTTGCCCTTGCGTTATAAAATAGATATTGTAATAAAACGATGTTGCGAGAATTTATCACGCAACATATCACCACCTCCTCCCGATAAAAAAAAAAATGTGGAACATATTTTTTTTTTTTTAATATCAAAGAGCATGCGATAAGCGGCTCAAAACGCACGAATTATGCGCTGATAATTAATTAAATTGCCTAACATGAGGCTAAATATAGAGTGTCTGGTGAGGATATACCTCAACAGAAAAATAAATATGTCTCAAAAAATATTCACATCGGGGAGGTGTCACCAACACACATCACGTTAGCATGTAAACACAATATACGTATGCAAGTTACCATAATCATCATTAAACAGCATACTCTAATATTGTCTTTAAAAATGGATGTACAAATCTGATAGGAAAATTTAAATAGTACATTCTTTGACATGTAATGACATAAGTACATAGTAAAGTTAAACTACATGACGATCCAGGACATATGCTCTGGTATTCCGAGGGTAAGTACACAATCTAGAACTCGTCATGCTTGATACTAGTAAGGTAAGTCCTCAGCTCAACAATGACATTCTGAGAAAGTACAAGCAATATAATGCTAATTAATAACTAATATGCTTCATAAGGTACAATACATTATTAATAATTGTGGCTGTTTAGTAAACTAACGGCCCTTATATTAACTACTCAGTCCTCCTCTATCATCTTAAAAAACGAACAGAAGAAGATGACAACAAAGCACGATAGTGTGTACATATAAAGTAAGTACAGATGTGCTAATCTATTGTAGAAATATAGGTGTGTTATGACTCTGTAATATATGGAAATATAGGACAGAAGTATTAGTTGGAGTCATGTGGGCATCTAGACAAAATGTCAGCCATCACATTATCCGCACCACGGATAGCTCGTACCGTGAAGTGAAAAGGTTGAAGAGCTATAGCATATCGAGTGGATCTCGAACTCTTCAAATTCTTAGTCTGAATAGCTGTAAGAGCTTTCTGATCAGTCTCTAGAATGAAATGTGCGCCCAGGAGGAATCTTTGTAGCTTTAGAATTGACCAAACCATCGCTAACAACTCACGGTCTAAAACCGAGTAGTTCCTCTCTGCCGCATTTAGTTTTCTAGAAATGTACATAACAGGATGCAGAGTATTTGCATATTCTTGCATCAGTGCTGCTCCAATCCCAGTGGATGAAGCATCACTCCGAAGAACAAAAGTCCTATCAAGAGTAGGTAATCTTAAGATGGGAGGAGAAGAAAATATATTCTTGATTTGGTCTAGTGAAGATTGGCATTCTTCAGACCAACGGACCAGATTAGGCGAACCTTTCTTCAACAATGTTGAGAGAGGTGCCATGATCGAAGATAAATTTGGAATAAATCTCCCATAAAATTGAATTAAACCTAAGAGACTCCTAACTTGTTTCTTCGTTTTAGGAACAGAGATGTTCAGTATTTTGGAAGTATTGTGGTCTTCTGTCTTCAAGAGACCATGACCAACACGATGACCCAGGAAAGAGATTTCACCAAAACCAACAAAAGCTTTAGAAGGTTTTGCTGTCAAATTATTCTCACGTAGAGTGGACAGTAAGTCATATAACCCTAAATAGTGATCTTCCCAGGTATCACTGAAGAGACAGATGTCATCTAAGTATGCGATGACATCCGAACGATGTGACAGAATTCGACGCATCATGCGAACGAAAGTGGCAGGGGCGTTCATGAGACCAAAAGGCATAACATTCCATTGAAATAGACCCCTAGGTGTAGAAAAAGCAGTAAGAGGTTTGGCATGCTCTGCTAAAGGCACTTGCCAATAACCTTTAGACAAGTCAAGTTTAGTGAAGAATCTAGAATTAGAAAGTCTAATCAGTAGATCTTCTAACAAAGGCATCGGTTCAGCGTCGAACTTTGTGACCTGATTCAATTTGCGATAATCAACGCAAATTCGTATGTTCTTATCCTTCTTCCGGACAATAACCATGGAAGAAGAATATGGTGAAGTCGATGGTTCAATTATATTTAATTGAATCATTTCATCCAATTCCTTTTCCACTTGCGACTGAAAGTGTATAGGAATAGGATACGGCCTAACCCTAATTGGATTATTGTCGGTAAGAATTATGTCATGTTCTATGACATCTGTGTGTCCAGGAATGTCAGTGAGAACATCCTGAAATGTTTGTAACATCGACGAGACTTGTCGATGTTCGTCACCAGAAAGATTAGGAGAAACAGAAACGTTTTTCCAAGATTCCGTGGAATGTAATGGAACCACTGGAAGGGGAAGGTTGACATCAGAGAAGGTAGCTTCCTCATCCTGTATGACAGACAGGGATGAATAATGACCGTGAGGTGCAGGAGCATCATCCGTTGCCTGGAAAATAGGCAGCAAATAGTCCGGACGTTCGTGAAATTCCGAAAGCATGTTTATGTGGAAAGTTTTATGCTTTCCATCAATATCGACCACATAGTCAACATCGGAAATCCGAGAGACTATTGCATACGGACCTTTCCATGCAATAAGAAGTCTATTTTCCCTACTGGGGAGTAGGACGAATGCTTTGTCACCTGGACAAAGTTGTCGTAGACATCTATTCTTGTTAGCAAACTGCCTTGCCTTCTCTTTAGCAATTTCTGATGAAGCAGTTGCTAGCTTACATGCCTCAATGATCTTTTGTCTAAGAGCAATGACATACTCATATGAGGATTGAGTTTCATCGCTAATATCATCGGCAGTGATGAGATCGTGTAATAAAGACATAGGGCCGCGTGGACGCGCGCCAAAGACAAGTTCGAAGGGAGAAAATCCTGTGTGTTCATTAGGGACTTCTCTATAGGCAAAGAGAGCCGCGGGTAAAACCCTGTCCCAATCTTGAGGATGATCTTCAGTTATCTTACCAAGCAAAGTCTTGAGCGTTCTATTCAGACGCTCAACTAACCCATTAGACATAGGATGGTAGATACTACTGAGAGATCGTTCAATATGTAAGGTAGACATTACCTGTGACATAGTGTCAGATATGAGTTGAGTGCCATGGTCTGACAATATTTCTCTGGGGAACCCCAAGCGAGAAAATATCAACCAAAGAGCATCTGCGATATCTGTAGTAGATATGCTCTTAAGAGGAATAGCCTCTGGCCAACGTGTGCACATATCGACACATGTAAGGATAAACTGATGTCCTCTGGCCGACTTGACCTTAAAAGGGCCAATAATATCTATGGCCATTTTCTGAAACGGCCGAATAGGAATGTCAGCAGCCTGGATAGGCGCAGCATGTCGTGGTCCTCTAGATTTGACCTCCTGACATACCTTGCATGATCGGCAGTAAATACGAATGTCCTTATTGACAAAAGGCCAAAAGAAAGCCGCAAGGACTCTCGACTTCGTACGGGCAAAACCCATATGTCCAGCACATTGCGAGTCATGAGCATGTTGTAATATTTGCACTCTCATGCTCTTGGGAACAAGAATTTGCGAATGTGCCGACGTAGTCGAATCTTGTACCATACGTACAAGTACGCCGTTTCTCATTGCAATCCAAGATTTTCTATTTGTATCCTGATTCGGATCACCTTTCTTCGCAAGAACGAAGAATTTTTTTAAAGAAGGATCTTCTTCTTGCAATTTTATGAAAGAGTCACGAGTGATTACTAAGTGACTATCTTGGCTATCAACTTCATTATCACTATTCAGTGAAGTTTCGGGTGTTTGTAGAGCTTGTGCTCTTGTAACTACTGCATTTGTAGCTTGCATGTTATTATCTTCCCAAGCAGCAATCTGCTGTGGGGTACACTCCCTAACTCCGTGAATACGACCAATAATAAGGTCCGCAATAGGATTAGGTAAGAGACAAGCATGCACATCTCCAGTAAAGAAAGGAGTGGCAATGCGAATTACAGCAGTAGGATATTTTTCTAGAGTGCCGCCAAATGTGACACATTTAATAACCCTTCCTGTAGCACAAGATGGATCTACAAGCGATTGTCTAACACCAATAGTGGTGCATCCGGAATCGAAAAGTAGTGAGACCGGAGTATCATTAACAAGACCCTTATGTAGAATTAAAGAACCCCTCCCGTCATGCGCAACAGCAGCAGGAAGAGCGGGAAGTGGGTGACCACAACTCAAAGTAGTTATGGTACCCGGTTCGAATAAAGTACTGCATTGGGGGCATTTGTTTGCTCTCTCAAAGTCAAAAGCAGAACCAGTGACAGCGTCAAAGTTTTTACTATCAACAACATGATTACAGGCTCCCTCAGTTTCCTGTTGTACAGCATTAGCCTGCTGATATCTCTTTTTTTTGTGTTGAGATCTACCCCGACTATTATTACCTCTGAAGTTATCAGAGTTATTATTATCTCTGCAGTTATTATTGTCTCTATTGTAATTGTTATCCTGGTTCGAATTCCAGTTTCCACGATTACTATCATGTTCACATTGATGCGAACATCTATTTGTTTGGTTCTGAGGTCTTCGGCAGGAATAACCTCTATTACCATATCCTCTTTTGAAATGCCTATAATTATTAGGGTGATAGTAACGAGTACTATCAGGTTGTCTCCAATTCTTCGAAGAAGAATCACCATGAAATTGATTTCCATGATTTTGACAGAAATTACCGCTACTCTTTCTATCAAAATTTTGTTGGGATCTACGAGCAAAGTTTTGACCATACGGAGCTGCCGAAGCAACTGGTAAACCTTCTTTCACCTTAGAGTTACCCATGGTTATGTGTGGGTGCGCAGTTACGTATTGGCAACAGAAATCTTCCATTTCTTTTATTGTTTTAGGTTTACGTTCATGAAGGAAAGCAAGGAAAGACTCATTGACAGACGACATGACTTTGTCTCTAAGTATTAAGTCCATAAGTCCTTCATAAGTTTTTTCCGTCTTAGATAGTTCAACCCATCGTGAGAAAGTAATGCGTATTCTTGCAATAAACTCGGAGAATTCAACTCCATTTTCAGGTAACATGTTTTTAAATTGTAGACGATAGCCGTCTTCGTTAAGCTGATATTTCTTTAACAAAGCGGCCCTGACAACCTCATAATTGTTCTTGTCAGGTTCATCCACCATATTTAATATACTTAGAGCTTTACCTGTCAGTATCCCTGATAACTGATAAACATATTTTGCTTTGTCTATGTTATGAGCTGTACATGCTTGTTCAAATCTGTCCAGATAGAACATTATGTCATCACTGGAAGGACTAAATGTTGGTAACTTAATCTTAAAAGTATCATTATTAGCCTTACCAGAAGATGAACCCTTGTTTGAATCATTACCATTACTCATGCTCGTCAATTTCAATTTTTCCAACTCTAAAGCTAAGACCTTTTCTTCATGTTCCATTTTTGCTTTCTCTTTCCTCTCATCAGACTCTCTCTGTAATCTTCTTTCCTCAGCCTGAGCCTCTATTTGAAGTCTTTCAGCTTCTTTTTCAAGTCTTTTATTTTCAGCTTCTTTTTCAAGTCTTTTATTTTCAGCTTCTTTTTCAAGTCTTTTATTCTCAGCTTCTTTTTCAAGTCTTTTATTCTCAGCTTCTTTTTCAAGTCTTTTATTCTCAGCTTCTTTTTCAGTCTTTTTTTCAGCTCTAGCTGGAGTTTTCTTTCCTCAGCTTCTGATTCCCTTTTTTGTTTTTCCATTTCCATTTGGAATCTTTTTTCATCCACCTGCATCTGCAGTTTCTTTTGTTCAGCTTCCATTGCTTTATCATATCGAGCAGTTGCAAATTCTTCTAACTTATCACCAGTCTTCCCAAGCAATTTACCCTGCTCAATAAAGTGCTCAAATGTAGACATGTTGTCTAACATATGAGTCCAAAACCTGAAATAATTAACTAATTTATTTCAAACCTAAGTGTAACAAGTCTTAATTAAGCACTTGTATATTCACATCACATTATATTATCCCAGTCTCTGTGGGAAACAAGTCTCCAATCAAAGAACTTGTATATGAAATATCAACACTCAATTCTTGATCATAAGTGCACTTCTCATTCAATAGTGCACGACACTATTCATCATTCATTTATCATCAGTGTAGTAGTAACAGTGCATTAGCATAGCCCATTAACTAATTACTATAACTGTAAACAATGACTATGTAAACACATGCAGAATGTAAACATTGAAAATGTAAACAATGCAAACAATGTAAACAATAACAATGTAAACAATAACAAAGATCAGCAACAATACAAAAACGTTCGCAGAAATCAACTAAAAATAAAGCAGAAATTAATGAAATATCACAAAAAATGTGACGATATCTGCGATAGAATTAAACAAAATACATGACACCACAGTGTATAAACAAAAATGTTGTATGAAACTAAATTATAGACAAGAGTAGGCTAACAAATACAAACAAATCAAAACAAAACTAAAGAATGCGAAATAATAACGAAAACAATATTAAAACATGTCATCACAGCTAACATAAATAGCAACAGAAGTCGCTTAGCAAATTCCAGTATCGGAAATTTGCAAACCCTACAGAAAACGCTCACAATAGACGACCCTATGACGTGGCATAATCTAACGGAGACACCACCCAACCGAGAACCCGCTGAAATATAAACATATAAATATACAAATAACATATAACATATAGAATGAGATGATACACAGAAGACTCAGCAGAAGTATAAGGGCACAGTTTACATACAAACAGGCCACTTAACTTATAGGCTTCCAATCGTAGAACAGCAGAAAAAACGGATGTCAATCAACGTCCTAAAGAGCGAAGCTCCAACGATGATGGCACATCTGAACTGCTTCCACTGCTAACACGATGGTACAAGAGCTTCTGAAATACTGTGTGTTGAGTTGTTTCGGCACTTGACCTTCTAATCCAAAAGTAAGTTGATGGAAATCGGTACTTGGCCTTCTTCAGAAAACAACCCGTTTCAACCGGCACTTGACCTTCACAAAAAACGACAGCACTGGAACCTTGACAGCAGCAACTTGCTTGACTTGCGTAAAAGATAACAGCAGTCCGAGTTATCCGGCAACATGTAACAACGCCGGGTACTGTCAAATTCTTGTTTCCGTCAAAAAATTGAAATTTTGACTTTTACCGGGCAACGCCGAGTACTTTGAAAATTTTGAAGATGTTGACTGTATTGAAGAATGTTAATTTCTTGAAGGATGCTGATGAATTCTTGTTGAAAATGAAGTGGGTAAGGGACCCCGTGTTTGCTGGTACCAGAATCAAACCAGCTTATGGCCACCAAATGATGCGTGATGCCATATGATGATGGATGGTATCCGCATGTCTGGTTTTGTGTAGTGTGCAGATGTGTTCAGTCAAACAATGTTCATACAAAAATAACAGGGCAATCCACATAGGACGTCAGTAAACTCACGACGTATAAAGTCAATGATTCTTGTAACAGCCGTTGACGTTTTTCTTCATTATTTATTGTGGACGCCACAGTGACAAAATGGTTACGCGAATATGTAGGCACATCAAACAGTCATTATCACAGCAACATTCAATACAGCAATAGACGGTAGACAGCATTACAATGATGAGTCAGATGCATGTTATATTTCATAGTGCTGTAAATGTAGTCAGGTGAAAAACTCCATCCTTTTCTATAACAGCCAGGAGATAACCAGATGTATGAGATCAGTTCACTCTCCTTAGTCTGACTTCAGCAAGACAGACACGTCTGCCGAAGTATAAATAATGTCCTCAAAAATATCCTCTAGATAATAAAGGTTTTCCAAACCTAGTTCATTTAACAAAGTAGCAAGTAATGGTCCTTGGGACATGCATCAACCGATGCAGTACAATACAGCGACATGTGAGCTGGGAAAACATCTCGTGACGACGACTTTCGAAGACAGGCTATGAATCGAAATCGCTCACGACCAAAAATCGATAGAGTTAATGAAAAGTCAATTTACCTTGCCTTCAGGAAATACACAGAAATATCACGCCTCCCGACATGTGGGAAACACTAGAGGTATTATCTCGAATAAACGAAATATCCATTAAGAGGACTACACATTCCTGACAGAACAAAAAATAGCGGAGATCCCCTCTTCAACGAGGCATCTCTTTCGCCATTCCAAATCGCTCACTCCACTAGTGGTGGGCGGAAACCGATCGACCAAGAAGCAAGACAAGTCATGCGCAGTCCAGCGCAAAATGACCACAGCTCAGAACTTAAGACGCAAGGACCTTTACTACGAACCAGCGTAAGAATGATTACCTTAAAAGGATAACCCAATAGGTTGCCAACCGTTTTCTGAGAAAACGGCCTAGCATAGCAAACTTAACTGCATTCAATACCAACGCGAGGAGACAGCTGCTTACCGAGAAAAGTGACTATAAATTTCAAGCAGTTGTTGCCCTTGCGTTACAAAATATATATTGTAATAAAACGATGTTGCGAGAATTTCTCACGCAACAGTCTTCATTATCTCTTTTATGCTTGTCTCCAGTTTTCTTCTCCATGAACTTTTTTGTATCGCTGTATTTCTTTTAGCCAGGGAGTTCCAGATCAGAGACTGCTATGTAATGTTATTAACTGGTTTTCTTAATGTGTGTCGTATTACACACAACCATCTTCTCCTGACCTATTGGTCCACTGCTTGTCGTCTTGCTCCACTGCTTGTCGTCTTGCTCCACTGCTTGTCGTCTTGGTCCACTGCTTGTCGTCTTGGTCCACTGCTTGTCGTCTTGCTCCACTGCTTGTCGTCTTGCTCCACTGCTTGTCGTCTTGCTCCACTGCTTGTCGTCTTGCTCCACATTAATGGACAAATCACTATCATCATTATTTGACTTTTCACAACTTATAGAGCATGGACCACCACTACAGCTGGTCCCCTCACCACTACAGCTGGTCCCCTTGCCACTACAGCTGGTCCCCTCACCACTAAAGCTGGTCCCCTCACCACTACAGCTGGTCCCCTTGCCACTACAGCTGGTCCCCTAACCACTACAGCTGGTCCCCTCGCCACTACAGCTGGTCCCCTCACCACTACAGCTGGTCCCCTCGCCACTACAGCTGGTCCCCTCACCACAACAGCTGATCCCCTCGCCACTACAGCTGGTCCCCTCACCAATACAGCTGGTCCCCTCGCCACTACAGCTGGTCCCCTCCCCACTACAGCTGGTCCCCTCGCCACTACAGCTGGTCCCCTCACCACTACAGCTGGTCCCCTCGCCACTACAGCTGGTCCCCTCGCCACTACAGCTGGTCCCCTCGCCACTACAGCTGGTCCCCTAGCCACTACAGCTGGTCCCCTCGTCACTACAGCTGGTCTCCTCACCACGACAGCTGGTCCCCTCACCACTACAGCTGGTTCTCTCACCACTACAGCTGGTTCCCTCGTCACTACAGCTGGTCTCCTCACCACTACAGCTGGTCCCCTCACCACGACAGCTGGTCCCCTTACCACTACAGCTGGTTCTCTCACCACTACAGCTGGTTCTCTCGTCACTACAGCTGGTCTTCTAACCACTACAGCTGGTCCCCTCACCACGACAGCTGGTCCCCTCACCACTACAGCTGGTCCTCTCACCACTACAGCTGGTTCCCTCGTCATTACAGCTGGTTCTCTCACCACTACAGCTGGTCCCCTCGCCACTACAGCTGGTCCCCTCTCCACTACAGCTGGTCCCCTCGCCACTACAGCTGGTCCTGGGAAGAATTTGGAGAAAAGCTAGAAAAAAGATGCGCAAGAAATCCAGAAATTGTTCTATAAGACCCTAAAGAACATGAGGAAGGAAAAACAATGCCCTCTCAAATTTATAAAGGACAAGCAAGGCAAATTGCTTACTGTCCCGAAGGAAGTAATGGAAAGATGGAAAGAATATTTCTCAGAACTCCTGGATGGTGAGCAAGGTCAAGCATCAGAAATGATAACCACTGACACAGAAGAGGAAACCAATGGTGATGAAGATGGCATAAAGATGGAAGAACTGAAGGCAGCACTGCAGAAAATCAAGATGGGCAAAGCAGCAGGGCATGATGGTATAAAACCAGAAATGGTTAAGTACATGGGAGCATCAGGCCACCTATTACTCTTAAGGGTCCTACAGGTAGCGTGGTGCAACAAGACCATACCAAAGGATTGGGAGATTGCCATCATAACACCAATTTTCAAAAAGTGTGACAATCGACAATGTAGAAACCATAGAGGCATATCCCTTCTCAGTGTCCCTGGTAAAATCTACTCTAGAATCCTAGAGCAGAGACTCCGACGCCTAGCTGAGCCACAATTGGATGAGGTCCAGTGCGGATTCCGAGCAAACCGAAGTACTCAAGACCTAATCTTCACACTCAGCTGAGTGAAAAGGCCCTTGAATATAAGAGTGAGATCCAATTTTGTTTCATAGATCTGGAAAAGGCGTTTGACAGGTCCCCCGGAGCAAACTTTGGGACTGTTTGGCAAGGAAGAACATTCCAGCACCTCTGATTCATGCTATACAGAGCTTCTACAAGTCTTGCAGAAATTATGTGAGGACAGCAAACCATAAGTCAGAAGAGTTCATGACCACCACTGGTGTAAGACAAGGTGATATCCTGTCACCTTATCTTTTCATACTCCTCATGGACGATGTCATGAAGGCGTGTAAGGAGAGAACAAGAAAGTATTCAGTGGGGTATTGGAAGATAAGACAGGTCTGTATTTCAGAGCTGGCATTTGCTGATGATGTTGCCCTGATTGCTAAATCAGAGGCACATCTCCTGTGATAGTTTCAATTGATTGTCAACCCAGATTCTTTTGCTTGTGTGATTGTTGTTATGTTGACCCTTGTGTATGTTCTCAACTTAATGATGACCGTAATATCATTGTCTTATGTTCACAGGCCGTAATTGTAGGCGCCGTACCTTTGTGGCCTACCTTGTTCATATGACTGCTGAATGAGATTAAATTATCTGCCAATTATAATACTTGAAAGGACTTGACGACTCAGAGCTGACAACCAAAGTTCTTTATTAGTTGTCAAGGAACATATTCACAACTTGGCTACCTCCGAGCCTGATTATCAATAAATATATATATATGAGACTTCAATGATGACACTCCTATATCATTTACTGCACTGGTCAGGAACTAATGTTATTATATCTCTTGATTAGCTCAGGATCTCTGCTGTCTTCTTGTTATTCTATCTACCCATCATTACTACACATCACTGATTAATGGGCTGTTCTCAATCTATAAAAGTAAGCTTCGAAGTATTGTCTGGGTAAACCTCCAGTGCTGGTAACTGATTCTTAGCTATAAACTGTTCCTAGTAAATTGTCTACACGTCCGACACTGGACTACAGTTCTAACACTTTTCTTTGTCTATCCATGCTCGTTAAATATGCGAGTGTTTACATACCAGGATGAACTGCTGGTGTTATTTGCTGGACACCGCTCGACATGAAAAACTATTTGTTCTGGAAATATCTTGCATCAGTCTTCTTCTCTTCTTCTCTTCTTCTCTGCACACTGCAGCAGTACCATAAGTAACATGGCACTTCAGCTGTTCATAACATGGTAGATGGTCGTTACGGTTAGTCTAATTTCTAACCCGCTCTCAGCTGACGACCATTGAAGAGTGATTCCTGCTCCTCACTTAGCCCACTTATTTCTCGTGCTCCAGTGACGTCAGAGCTAAGTCTTACTACTCATAAATTATTCTTACTTAGTCATATCTCAGTTCTTTCCCTTTCCTATCACACTCCAATCCAACCTGAAAGTCTGGAAGGAGGAGCTGGAGAAGAGAGGGATGGTCATACGCAGCTCTAAAACAAAATCCATGGTGATATCACGAGAAGAAAGAAATCAGATTAGGCTGGGAGAACAGGTCCTGGAGCAGGTCGACCACTTTAAATACCTCGGAGCTATTATAGACCGAAAGGGAGGCATTAAAGGGGAGTTGGCCACTCGAAAAGCAGCAGCTGGGAGACTATCTAAGGCCATAAAAAGAGGATTCCTCAGCAAGAAAGAGGTTGGTAAAAAAACGAAGATGGCTGTATACCGCTCCACCTATATCCCAGTCTTGACATATGAATGCGAGTCATGGGCAATGAATACAATCCACAAAAACCAGAGCCAAACATCAGAAATGAGGTATCTGAGGAAGGTGGTTGAAGTAACAAGAAGAGGCATGGTCCGCAACCAGACGATACGTCAAGGCCTAAAATCCCACCCCCTGCAGACCGAAGTAAAACAGTCCCAACTAAGATGGTTTGGCCATGTCATAGAATGGGAGAAGATCGGCTACCACGACAAGCATGGGAAACAAAGAGCCAGGGATCCAGACCCCCAGGACGACCCAGAGTCCGCTGGGAAGACAACATTAGACAATCTTTGAAGGACCGAGGACTAGAATGGAACCAGGCCAGGAGGAAGACAGCCGATAGGATAGTCTGGCGCTCTCTCTTCCTAATTTCTACACCTCATGGTAGAAGGGGAACGACTAAGTAAGTATAATTACCGAATAGAGAGTATATTTTTATCAAAATTAAAAAAAAAAAAAAAAAGCAAAGGGATTCATTACAAAACATAAAGATTAAATGTTGCCTCCGTTTAGAGATACATGCTCCGTTCAACCTAGACACTACGACCGTCGTTTATATTAGGGCGTGTCCAGATATTAAAGACCTTGCTGTCGGGAAAAAGTATAAGACGGATTGATAAACCCTGAGTAGGCTATAACATATTTGCAAACTAACCAGTTTTCCACGGTTCAATTTGGAACAAAAAGAACAAATCCTATTGTTTCCCATTTTCTGGGTCATCTAGCGGCAAGATCTTTGACCCTTGGCCTCACTTGTATGTCAATCTCCTCTACTTGTACCACAACACAAGATCTACACACCTGCGTGGCCTTCAGCTTTTAGAAGCAGATAATAAAGCACCTGTCTGTACCTTCCGCATCACACGTCCACTGGAGCGGTGCCCTCTGCCTTTCCCTCTTGTCTCCTGGTTTACCTGTGCCTTTATTTCATTGTTGCCTTGAGATGTTTGCCGTCTAGGGGCAAGGTGGGCATCTTTCAACCATAGGGGTCGGAGGGGTTTAGAGGTATGGAGTCCGCCTCTAATTCTAAAGGTACCGGGTTCGTTCCCAGCACAGGGAATATAATTGGTGAAAATGTTAGTGATGTCGACATTAATAGGGAGTTCCCCCCCCCCCCCCCCCCCCCCCCCCCCCCATCTCCTGGGTAGTGAGATCGGATGCTTAACCCTGATATTGGCGAAAAAATCGGAGGTCTAGTGTGAAAGTTGCGTACGTTAAAAATCCCTCGGCAGAACGGTCGCTGCCCTGGAAAAAATTTTAAACATTAGGACATCTCATCATCATCATCAGTTGCCATCTCCACAACGAAGATTGGCTGTAATGGATCTCCAACGTCTTCTGTCTCTTGTCTTGATGGTGCACTCTGATAGACTCTTTCCTGTCCATCTCTTGATGTTGTCTTCCCACTTATAGCGCTGTCTTCCCCTTGCACGTTTGCCTTCAACTCTCCCTTCTGTTATGGTCTTCTGCAAGGTGTTATGCCTTTTTATGTGGCCAAAGTATTTTAGCTGTCGAACTTTGACCTCCCTCATTAGTTCTCTTTTCATACCTAGATTTTCTAGGACCTCCTTATTTGTTTTCATCTCTTTCCATGAGATACGCCCCATTCTTCTATATATCCACATTTCAAGAGCCTCAATTCTTTCTTCCAACTGCTTATTCATCGTCCATGTTTCTGCACCATACAGAAATGCAGAATATATATAACACTTTATGATTCTCAGTTTTAATTTGTGAGATAACTGTTTGGATGTCAGTATATGTTTCATGTTGTTGAATGTAGCTTTGGCCATTCCTATTCTCTTCTTGATTTCTGTTTCACATCTGCCATCTTCTGTTATTATATGACCGAGATATACGTAGCTCTTGACTTGTTCCAGGATTTCCCCATTTATGCTTATCTTTAATGTGGGTTTATCGTCTGTTTTGCTAATTATCATAGTTTTTGTTTTCTCAATATTAATGTCGAGTCCATATTCATGACTTATACTGTTCACTTGCTTCACTAGTTCTTGTAACTCCTGTTCGCTTTCAGCAAACAACACGGTATCATCTGCATATCTAAGGTTGTTTATTGACCTTCCACTGATGTTCAGTCCTGGTATTTCCTGTATCTGTTTGAAAATTTTTTCGGTGTATAAATTAAATAGGCAGGGGGACAGCACACAACCTTGTCTGACACCTCTTTTTATGTCTATGTATGGTGAATAATTCCTTCCAGATCTTACTGTGGCAGTTTGCTCCCAATAAAGGTTACTGAGTATTCTTATATCTTTTCCATCAATACCTATGTCTTCGAGGCATTCAATTATTTTCTCATGATGGACTCTGTCAAAAGCCTTCTTATAGTCAATGAAGCACATATACATACTTTTTTGGACCTCTATATTTTTCTGCTAATATTCTTAGGCAAAATATTGCCTCTCTTGTTCCACTGTTCCGTCTAAAACCAAACTGTTCTTCCTGGATTTCGCTGTCTACTTTACTTTTTATTCTTTCCTGTATGATTTTGAGCAGTATCTTAATTGCATGACTCATCAGGCTGATTGTTCTGAAGTCTGAACATTCTGTTGCATTTGGTTTTTTGGGCAATGTTATAAAAACTGATGTCTTCATGTCGTGTGGTATATATCCTGTATTGTATACATCGTTGCATATTTCTGTGATTGTATCTATACCAAAGCTCTCCAGAGCTTCTATCATTTCAATTTTTATTTTATCCATGCCTGCTGATTTTCCTTTTTGTATCATATGAATGGCATTCTCTACTTCTGATCTGAGAATGTTTGGGGCTTCATTAGAATCTGGTGATGGTTTTTTACCTCTGTTGTCCTCGAATAATTCTTTTACGTATTCTGCCCATCTGTTTGATATGTCTTTCTCATCAAGTAATATTACACCATTTTTGTTCTTGATACAGCTTCCTCCTTGTGCAAACCGTGACCGATTTGATTATTCCTTTATTTCTTCATGCATATCTCTTGTCCTGTGCTTTGCTTCCAAGTCTTCTATTTCCTTGCATTTTGTTTCTATCCACCGTTGTTTTGCTTCTCTACACATAGTACGTATGTTGTGACCGCTTGACCTTTCACGCTAGCTTTGTCCCTCCTACTTCACGATAAGCATTTATATGTGCTAGAAAATGCTACAGGTAAGAATGACAGACCTTAAAAGCAAATAAGACGTTTTTACACAAAACGCAGTATTCATTCAAAGTTCAGTTGCCGTTACTGCTCTGACAAGGTAAACGTAGGTCAGTCCCAGATAATAATGAATGGGTTTTATAAGCGCGAAAGTGGGAAATGAATGTTTTTGTGATCTGGTTTTTTTAAATCCTATTGTTAAGTTGGAAAAGATCACACATGTGAAAATAACGTCGAAATAACAGAATGTCGTGTGCAAAAAGGTCTAAAAGCTGAGGAACGGAGTGCAAATGTTAATTATTGTGTCGTGTGAAAAAAAGGACGGGTCGTGTGGAAAAAAGGCGGGAAAAAAGGAGAAATAGTATAAATAGAAGAGTTGTGGGCGATAGGTAGCGATTTCAGGACTTATGATTCCAAGGATACCATGATTTTAGACTAGAGGATTTTTACAAATAGCGTTAGGAGAACTTCGTCTTTGAGGATACCAAGACAAGTTTTTTCTTTAGTAGACAAGTGTGTATATTATTCAGTCTGATTATATATGTTTCATTTTGGATAAACAACCATCATTTTTGTGAAATTTACAGTGTTTGTCTAATGTCATCAATAAACTCTAATATAATTTTCTACATTTGCTGTTTGTGGAAATTTACAGTAATTTCTTTCGGATATAAGTTGTTGTGCTGAAACTGTTTTGCTTATCACCAAACTCAAAGGGAAGAACATTCCTGGGTTGAAAAAATAAGTAAAGGTCAAGTATTACTGTCGTAGATTTTCGATAGGAGAATTAAGACTAGGTTTGGTCCCTTCTGAATAGGTTTGAATAGGTGATAGACTCAGTGAGAGTTAGTGAAAGGTAATAGAATTTCCACACACGTGAGATGATAGATTTTGATATAGTGGCTGTCTCTGAAAGCGAAAAGAATTCTTCTCTCTCTCACCTATCTTCTACAACAGTTGTTACAGCGTCAGACAGACTACACCAATATACATATTACGTATATTTCTATCACTCACAGGCACGCACATACACGTGACGACAGGTAAACACACAGACGTGGGAAAACTATAACAATGATATATATATTATCTAGAACGAGCTGACCAAACACTATTATTAAGTTCTGTCGTAAAATATTCTAATCCACATATATAAATTATCAGGTAAATATAAAGCCTAACAAATAAATTCTAATAAAGAAAAGAGCAATGGTATAATAACAGTGCTGTCACAAAGAATGTACTCGAAATCCCCCTTTGTTTTATGCTTCGTCTGCAAATTGTAACGTTTCCACGTTAAATATAAGCCACTGCATAAATACAAGCGTTTCCACAACACATTAAAACGGGTATTGCATTTCTAAGAAAAACATTGAGAGGCACACTGCGTAATGACCTAAATTAAGCCTAACATTAATTATACTACGTTACAAAAACGAACGAACAGATGGACTCAAATAGAAAGAGAGAGGGAGGGCTGAAAATCAGGAACGCATGCAACACGCGTCGCGCGATACACAATTACTACTATCACGCGTGTAAGGCCACATGCACTAACTTTATTTCAAATCGACAGTGATAAAAGTCACTACCCTTCCCAGAGTTAGGTTTTTAAATCCTGAAAAACTCTTATTAGGAAAGATGACAATAGATGGGTTTACGTTTGAAAACATTACAGTACCCAGACAGCACATCTTCGAAACAGGAGGTAGAAGAAATTGCATATTTTGAACGCAGCCACGTAGCTCTTTTAAATTTGTATATTTGGGTTCCTTAGGGCTTGCTGACAAAGAATATGTAAAACGTTACGCAAATAGTCTAGGAATTAACAAGTTATAGCCAAAATAAAATGATGGTGCTGTCAGACAACACCCAAAATCAGAATCGCTCAGTGGTAGATTTTTTAAACCACCATTGTACGGGAAATGGGCCACAAGTTACATTTGAACTGATTGGCTGGAATGATATGTAAGGCTAAACACGATTAGTCGGACTATAAATGCTATCCTTGGTTGTTAGGGGAGACGTAGGAAGTTAAAATTTTTTCAAACACTTGTCGAAACGTGGCTCCATTGGCCAGACTCGCTGATATAATCACTTAGGAGCGTTAGTTCGAGACCACTAGTTCAAATAAGCTTGATAAAGCAACAGTGCGTTGAAGCCAGCTCATATTTTGCTAAATAAAAGCCTGGAACATAAGCAGATGGGAATTTGTGCCAGTATTTGTGCCAGAATTCATTGCTAGTCAACGTATCTGTGTTTATTTCCATGAATTGTGGTAAGCTTGAAACATTCAGTATCTTTTAATGAAAATTGAATGTGAATTGTTAATTTATGCCTGTATATATGTGTAGTTCAGTAGCAAACATGATGTAAAGCCTATAATGCTCCAGCCTGAACAGAAGGTGTCGGAGGAAAGTAAAACGGCATGGAATGGCCAAACAGTACACTGACACCTAGATGATTGACTAGAAAGAAATAATGCTGGAAGTGCAGAGGCGTAGTAACCATTAAGGAGGTTAATACTGGTATAAAGTATTTCAGATGAAGCTGACAGTTGGCCTAACGCTCTGAACTCAATGTTTGTGATGTATTGTGCTCAGTGTAGAACTAGAGTATCAATTAGTTATGAAGTAGAAGGTACATCCTTCTTGTTTTCAGGGACCGTGGTCTTGATGTTATTGAGCAGCACCTGGTCAGAGCTTTGCTGAATCCAGAGTCGGACAGCATACTCCTTGGTCCATTTAGCTATCAGTGAGGTGTCTCCAGAGCCCAGGGGAGAAATCGAGCAGAGGAGTCTTTTCCTGCCGCCATCACGCAAGATAAGCTGATGTGGCCAGCTGAGCTCAACATTATGTACCCCCATCTTAAAATAACATTGTAACATAAACTTAAGAGGGGAAGTAAATTGTTTTAATATCAGGAACTGAGAACATCTCCAATACTAGTTCCCATAAAGACAAACTATTGAAGTCATGATGACAAATACCAACAGAGCTTGAACAAAACAAAACCAGTATTACCTCATATTACTACTACACAACTGACACACATAGGATACTTTTAATAATATATGTCACTACAATATTCATATTGATAAATTCTGTACATATAACTTGTAATTAAAATTGATTGTGATTCCTGGTTCCCTTTGTATTTGAATCAGGACACATATACATTCATGACAGCAATGAATACATATTGTTATTTGAAAAGTTATCAGTGACTCCTTTAAGATATCCTTGTAGAGTGTTTTATGTATGTGAGTGTCACAGTGTTGTCAAGTGTAGTGGAATAAATTAAATTGTTTATCTGTCTGTTGTTGTTTTGACTTACACTTCATCATACACATACCCTAGACATATAACGTAGTCATCACACTATTCCAGAATAATTCTGACTGAGGTATATATATATGTGGCAGCAAGTAAGGTTATCTATAATACACTACTCTTATTAGATATAGATACCTTCACAGCTGATCTCAGTCAGTACACTAAGTCCCCTATAAATATTTATAACATCCCACTTCACCACATATATTGGGGTCTCGCTCTTGGGATTTTGAATCTTTACCTATTAAAAATATTGGGGGTAATTCACTTCAGGGAATATAAGAATTAAAAGGTATCCTTGGGTGGAATTAAATAAGGTTGAGCTCACGGTGCCTGTGTTGTCCATTAGATATATATTTAGAGATTGAATTGTTGGTTAGACATTGTATAAATTTACCTGATAGACAATGGCGGACCTGGCCAAATTTCGATCTGCTGCTGTTCAGACTGCAAAAGAGTTAGGATTAGATGGGCAAGTTATGGTTGCCTATGTCACTACGGAATGTGACAAATTTATTGAACGCGAAGAAAGAAGGTTTGAAGCCGAAAGAAAGTTAGAGGCTGAAAGGGAAATTAAGAAGTTACAATTTGAGGCTGAGGCTGAGACTAAGAGGTTGCAGATTGAGGCTGAGGCTAAGAAATTGGAAGCAGAAAGAGAAGACAAAAGATTAGCTGCAGAAAGAGAAGAGAAGAAATTAGCTGCAGAAAGAGAAGAGAAGAAATTAGCTGCAGAAAGAGAAGAGAAGAAATTAGCTGCAGAAAGAGAAGAGAAGAAATTAGCTGCAGAAAGAGAAGACAAGAAATTAGCTGCAGAAAGGGAAGCAGAAGATAAGAGATTACAAAGGGAACATGAGTTACGACTAAGGGAGTTTGAGTTTCAAGGCCATGCTCCTGAAAATGGTGCCAGTCCCTTTGCCTCTGATGCCACTGCTAGCCAAGGAGCCTCAACCTCAGCTATGAATTTTCATTTAGATCATTTTGTTGAGAAAGACGATGATATAGAGAGCTACCTAAATAGGTATGAACTATTAGCTACCACGTATGGGTTAGAGAGAGAAAGGTGGAGCTTAAAGTTATCTCAGGGACTTCGTGGGGCAGCTTATGAAGTTTTTGCAAAAATGAGCAGAGGTGATCAGGAAAATTATGACATGCTAAAGCAGGCTCTTTTGTTAAGATATGAAAAGAATGCAGAATTTTATAGGAAAAAATTTAGGAATGCTAAACTACTGTCAGGTGAAACCTATCACCAGTTCTCTGCACGAATAGAGACATACTTGGAGAAATGGACTTCTCTGGGGAAAACCCAAGATCTTAAGGAAATGGTCCTTATAGAGCAATTAAGAGAGTCCATGGCTCCAGACCTGAGAAAGTTTCTCATGGAACAAGGTGCAGAGAGGCTGGGTGAGTTGCTAAATGTTGCTGAAAGGTATCAAGCAGCTCAAGCAGAGGTAACAGGTAATAAAAAGAAACAAGTGGATAACTTTAGGGCACCACAGAACTTTAATAAATTTGATCCTAGGGATCAAAACAAAGGTAAGCACCAATTTGATAGGCCACGGTATGAAAATAAAAATAAATTCCCACAATTCGATGAAAGGAAATATGATGAAAGAAAATCTTTCAACCAAGGAAAAAGGTGGTGTAAAAATTGTCAGATGGACAATCATGACACTGACCGTTGCAGAAGGAAACCTGTGTATATGGCAACCCTTCAGGTCAGGTCGACCTCAAGACAGGAGGAGGATATTATGTTGGATACCACTCCAGAAGAGATGAGGAAGGCACAGGCTGGGGATAAAACACTCAAGCCTTGTTTCAGAAAATTGTCAACTTGTCATACAACTCCAGGCAAGGGAGATTTTTACATGAAAAACAAGTTGATGTATAGGAAGACTGGAGCTAGATCCAAAGGTCAGGGACAGCTGGTACTTCCTAAAAGATATAGGGCAGACTTAATAAGGAGCCTACATGTGAAACCAGATGGGGACCATGAGAAGATAGGTACCATCATTCAAAAGGTGGCTCACAATTATTATTGGCCCAAAGCAAGATGGGACATTGAGAATTTTGTAGAAAGGTGTAGCATAGCACATGAGGGAACACCCACAAGTGGGAACATGGATCAGGACCTGGACACGCCACGGGGCAAAATTAGGCCTGATAATAAAAAGAAAAATAGATTTGATAAAGTGGACCAAATGGAATGGGAAGCCCCTTTTCACGGACAAGCTTCACTTAACTGTTTTACAATGGCCACTATGCGGAGAGTGCAAAAAGATGTCTTACCCCAGGATAAGCCGAAAATCCCTCAATCGGACTTAAACAAACTGGAGGAAGAGGATGTAGAGAGGAAATCTCTCATCAAGAATTTTAAGTGGGGAGAAAGCCCCAAGAAAAAATTGGTAGCGGTCGTTTTGTGAATGATAATTCTGGGAGGAAAAATCATCACTATAAAGCTTCGAGTGGAAGAGACCATACCGGTGCATGGACAAATAGGTCCACACAATTAAAGGTCCATATGTAGCTTTGTTAAGAACGTGGACTGATGAAAAGGCAGAGGAAAACATTACATCTTCATACCAATATGTGAATGAGCTGACCACTCGTTTAAAAACTGGCTGGAAACTTGCCAATGAAAATTTGAAACAAGCCAGGAAGAAACATGCTGCCTATTATAACAGGAAGGCGAAAGACAGAAATTTGGCTGTGGGAGAGAAAGTACTGCTTCTTTTGCCCGGGAGTCAGAATAAGTTACAAATTGGATGGCAGGGTCCATATACAGTTTTAGAGAAGGTGTCTAGAACAAATTATAAGATAGATAAGAAGGGGAAAGAAAAAATCTATCATGTGAATCTCCTGAAGAAATATTTGGAAAGAGAACATCAGGAAGAGACACACTTGTTGACCTTGTCCATCGCCATGGAGATGAAAAAGGAACCACTTTCATCATTTGAATATCCATTACACCCCTGTGAGACAGCAGCACAGGTGAAAATCAGTACACATTTAACGAAAACTCAGAAAGAGAGAGTGCAACAGGTTCTAAATAATCATGCAGAGGTGTTAACAGACCGACCAGGGCATACAAACCTATTGGAATATGATATGAAACTGATAGACCCCACACCTGTCTGTATGAAACCATATTCGATTCCGTTTGCTAAGGAGAAAGCTTTGAAGGAAGAGATAGACTATCTATTGAAGGAAGGAATTATTTCGCACAGTGAATCTTCGTATAGTTCCGGTGTTGTACTCTTAAGGAAGCCCTCTGGAGAACATAGACTCTGTATAGATTACAGGAGACTGAATGCTATTACAGAAGGACAGGTGGATCCATTGCCGGATACAAATCAGCTGTTTGCCAGACTAAATAAAGCTAAATATTTCTCAAGGGTGGATCTGAGTAAAGGATACTATCAGATTCCAGTAAAACCTGAGATCAGAAAAAATTGTTGGATGTAAACATTTCGGAGGAACGTAATGAATCCCTGAGTTGCCTCTTTGATTGAGGATATTCCGAATGTTTCATACAGGATAATAAGAAGATTATGGGATCCACTACGAAAACTCTGCTATCACCAGGTATATGTTATCTCCTCATAACGTACATTTTGAGGGAAATATAATGTTCTCTGGACATGTCATTGCGCAGACTCAGAGAAGAGAAATGGTGAATACGGGTTGCGAAGCAGCATTAAGACAAGCACTCACACTTGCGGCTGTTCAGTAACATAACCGAAATATATTATTGGTTGTAGAAGTCTGAGGCAGATTTCATGAGTAGTGCCTACTCTGAATGGACCCAACTACATAAAACCATGATAGCACCACAGCAGAGTAAAGTCAAGTTGACTTACATTTATCTATGTGTATATAGAATAAAGGACTGACATGGGATGTCTGTTTTAAGAGGGGAGGTGTCGTGAAATATTCTAATCCACATATATAAATTATCAGGTAAATATAAAGCCTAACAAATAAATTCTAATAAAGAAAAGAGCAATGGTAAAATAACAGTGCTGTCACAAAGAATGTACTCGAAATCCCCCTTTGTTTTATGCTTCGTCTGCAAATTGTAACGTTTCCACGTTAAATATAAGCCACTGCATAAATACAAGCGTTTCCACAACACATTAAAACGGGTATTGCATTTCTAAGAAAAACATTGAGAGGCACACTGCGTAATGACCTAAATTAATCCTAACATTAATTATACTACGTTACAAAAACGAACGAACAGATGGACTCAAATAGAAAGAGAGAGGGAGGGCTGAAAATCAGGAACGCATGCAACACGCGTCGCGCGATACACAATTACTACTATCACGCGTGTAAGGCCACATGCACTAACTTTATTTCAAATCGACAGTGATAAAAGTCACTACCCTTCCCAGAGTTAGGTTTTTAAATCCTGAAAAACTCTTATTAGGAAAGATGACAATAGATGGGTTTACGTTTGAAAACATTACAGTACCCAGACAGCACATCTTCGAAACAGGAGGTAGAAGAAATTGCATATTTTGAACGCAGCCACTTAGCTCTTTTAAATTTGTATATTTGGGTTCCTTAGGGCTTGCTGACAAAGAATATGTAAAACGTTACGCAAATAGTCTAGGAATTAACAAGTTATAGCCAAAATAAAATGATGGTGCTGTCAGACAACACCCAAAATCAGAATCGCTCAGTGGTAGATTTTTTAAACCACCATTGTACGGGAAATGGGCCACAAGTTACATTTGAACTGATTGGCTGGAATGATATGTAAGGCTAAACACGATTAGTCGGACTATAAATGCTATCCTTGGTTGTTAGGGGAGACGTAGGAAGTAAAATTTTTTCAAACACTTGTCGAAACGTGGCTCCATTGGCCAGACTCGCTGATATAATCACTTAGGAGCGTTAGTTCGAGACCACTAGTTCAAATAAGCTTGATAAAGCAACAGTGCGTTGAAGCCAGCTCATATTTTGCTAAATAAAAGCCTGGAACATAAGCAGATGGGAATTTGTGCCAGTATTTGTGCCAGAATTCATTGCTAGTCAACGTATCTGTGTTTATTTCCATGAATTGTGGTAAGCTTGAAACATTCAGTATCTTTTAATGAAAATTGAATGTGAATTGTTAATTTATGCCTGTATATATGTGTAGTTCAGTAGCAAACATGATGTAAAGCCTATAATGCTCCAGCCTGAACAGAAGGTGTCGGAGGAAAGTAAAACGGCATGGAATGGCCAAACAGTACACTGACACCTAGATGATTGACTAGAAAGAAATAATGCTGGAAGTGCAGAGGCGTAGTAACCATTAAGGAGGTTAATACTGGTATAAAGTATTTCAGATGAAGCTGACAGTTGGCCTAACGCTCTGAACTCAATGTTTGTGATGTATTGTGCTCAGTGTAGAACTAGAGTATCAATTAGTTATGAAGTAGAAGGTACATCCTTCTTGTTTTCAGGGACCGTGGTCTTGACGTTATTGAGCAGCACCTGGTCAGAGCTTTGCTGAATCCAGAGTCGGACAGCATACTCCTTGGTCCATTTAGCTATCAGTGAGGTGTCTCCAGAGCCCAGGGGAGAAATCGAGCAGAGGAGTCTTTTCCTGCCGCCATCACGCAAGATAAGCTGATGTGGCCAGCTGAGCTCAACATTATGTACCCCCATCTTAAAATAACATTGTAACATAAACTTAAGAGGGGAAGTAAATTGTTTTAATATCAGGAACTGAGAACATCTCCAATACTAGTTCCCATAAAGACAAACTATTGAAGTCATGATGACAAATACCAACAGAGCTTGAACAAAACAAAACCAGTATTACCTCATATTACTACTACACAACTGACACACATAGGATACTTTTAATAATATATGTCACTACAATATTCATATTAATAAATTCTGTACATATAACTTGTAATTAAAATTGATTGTGATTCCTGGTTCCCTTTGTATTTGAATCAGGACACATATACATTCATGACAGCAATGAATACATATTGTTATTTGAAAAGTTATCAGTGACTCCTTTAAGATATCCTTGTAGAGTGTTTTATGTATGTGAGTGTCACAGTGTTGTCAAGTGTAGTGGAATAAATTAAATTGTTTATCTGTCTGTTGTTTTTTTGACTTACACTTCATCATACACATACCCTAGACATATAACGTAGTCATCACACTATTCCAGAATAATTCTGACTGAGGTATATATATATGTGGCAGCAAGTAAGGTTATCTATATTACACTACTCTTATTAGATATAGATACCTTCACAGCTGATCTCAGTCAGTACACTAAGTCCCCTATAAATATTTATAACATCCCACTTCACCACAAGTTCAAGAGCGATTTTAATATCAGGAAAAAATCGGCTCACAACATCAAAGAAAGTACATCAAGGAAAATACATATACACATAGTCATAAAAATTCAAGGAAATGTTGCAAGGATGATAGCCCCGTTATAGTGTTAACTCTAGGTTTAGCCCGGCCCCGTTAAGAGAACAGATGATGGCGCCCGAGTCACAGATACATAGGGTTTGAGTCTAAGAGTTTTCTTTGTTTTATCTCGTAATTATATGCACAGAGTTTGAAAAAAAAATCTGATTTAACCTAAGACAAAAACACAAGAACTCTAGCCTTAGCAACAAATTATGCAGATTTGAAAAAAAAACTAGGACAGCAACAGGGTGTCAAAGATATAATAGTGAAAATATCACTCAAACCAGTGTACACTCATTCATTCCGCCATGGCCTCTCATACATGTACTCACGACTTTGCTCGCTGCCTCTTGGAACACACTGATTTTAGATCTTCACACAGACTCAAAAAAATGCAGTCTTCTGCCAAGAAGTCCCCAGTTCCAAAAGACGTATTTAACTCGGAGTCTCCGGGAACGACTACTTGGGTGTGCAAATTTGTTCAAATGTCTGATTTAAGTCACCTAACAATTATTCCAGGCGCGGGAGTTAGCAGAGCACAGTGTCAATAGCGTAGGTTTCTAGAAATGATGAATGTCAGGTCGGTGCCTTCCCTCAGTATAGGATTCACTTTAGTCACACCACAGATTTGTCCACAAAAAATATATATATCTAGTCGGGAAATGTTAGTTAATACTAGAAGTATTTCGCGCCACCAGGCAGAAAGATTACGTAGAGTTTTTTCTAGAAGAAATTAAGATCTGGCTCCAAGGTCCAGTATTTATCATTACAGTCTTTGAAAACCCGTTATTGGGATATGGTATTTCTGGCTAACTCGGGTTGCATATGCACTGTTTAGACCAGTGGTACTTAAGAAACCCACGTGGTTCAAAATAAGGACTGTCTATTTCTTCACAAGTATGGAAACTACTACTAGGTGCTGGTAAAGTTAGGGTCACCCCAAACTTTCACTGTGTGGAGGAAAAATAACACATATAATATAATAAACAGAATCTGTACTGGTTATAACTTACATTTAAACTTGCAAGCAGAGAGCTTTGCTTATCATTTAAACTTCCCGTGACGTAAGTTATATTTAAAAATCAGCAATCCTCATGAATTAGGAACACGTGCGTATTCCGTCACCATTCATGAGGCTCGATTCTAGAGTTTATACGTTAGTTTAGAAAAATACACTCGACTGAGTATTAGCGGTTAAATTAAATTCATAAATAGCTACAATTGCCGTTATAAGCTAGAAATTTTAATTATATTCTGCTTTCCACTGAATGCTTCCCTAGAAAATATAATAGCCTACCACTTTATTTCTCTTCTGCGCTAAAGAAATAGATTAAAATGAATTAAGCGATTAAACACTTTAACACTCACAAAATCTATATATCTATCATATTAATTACCTCAACCACAGAATTACAGGTAGTCGCACAACTTAAGAATAAAAATGCTGAAAATATTTCTGGAAGTCTAGAAGTTCGACAAATTGCCGAAACAAACTGAGATCTTCGCTAACAGCTATTCTGTTTACGAGCAACCTATCTACTGTGAGTCTATGAGCGAGAATGAAATTAAAGTTTCAAACTTGGCCAATATCTTTAAAATCGGACACAGGATCCTAATCTTATTTCGCCAAGCGAAATAGTCTCCCCTGTCCGTATAACACCTTCGTCCGCTTATCGCGTGACGTAACAGCCATCAGTGGCCGAGGGCTTGCATGAGTTGCAAATCTCAGACCACCGTCTGCAGTGCGGAGTGGATTTTCACGCTAAGCCGGGTTTTTCCTGACGAAAAACCTCATGCGTTTACTGAAATGCAGACTCTCTGTCTACTTTCCATGTCCCTCGGGTGAATTTTCACGCCCCAGGCCAGAGACCCTCAGACGAATGTCTAGCGAATGCTGTAAATTCACGCCTATCGTCCGACCAGCGCGGCTGACATGTACGCAATACCACCCAGGTGCGATTCTCAGTTTTAGAGAAAGGAAAACAGGTAAAGTTTGCGAATTATATGAAAATAATATTCGCAAAACGAATGGATGAAAAATATACAGGAAAAAGGAAATACAGAGATAATAAAAGAGAGAATTCGGGTGAAAGAATAGGAAGAAGATGTAGGAAATTAAATGAATATAAACCCTACGTGCATGTCTACGTTATGGAGTTTAATTTCCTATAACCGTAGCTTCGGGGTGTCTGTCTTCTTCCCTCTCCTCTTCCCCCTCCATCTCTGTCCAATTCCTACTCAAGTCCACTCCTCAAAGTTTCCTTCCCCTGGAATGTCTCATATGCGCGCTTGAAAGAGCGTCGCCGCTTCTGACATTTTTGAAAGATTTCCTGTGATAGCGGTGGAATATCCCTGCCACTATCGTCATCTTCGTCAGTTTTGGCGATCGTCAGGAGATGGTCGGAGGTTGGCACTGGTTTTTCGAAGTATCTCTTTAAGAGATTTAAATGGAAAACCTTCTCCTTTCCTTCAATAGAGATCTGGTAGTTAGCCTTAGAAATCTTTTTCAGGACGGTAAACGGCCCTTGCCATCCGATCTTCAGTTGGTTGTTCTCGGTAGGGAGCAACACCAAAACTTTCTCTCCTGCTTCCAGTTCTCTCTCTTCCGCGACTTTCCTGTATCGGTTAGCGTGCTTGGTGCGTGCTCGCTTAAAGTTAGTCGTTGCTAGGTCCCACCCTAGTTTCAACCGTTCCTTTAAAACCGACACATATTTACTGGCTGAGACAACTGTCTCATCAGCCTTCTCGTCTGTCAGAGACTGAAGTAAGGCTTCAAGCGGGCCCTTAATGGGTCTGCCGAATAAGAGTGTAGCTGGCGGAAATCCTGTGGAAGTATGAGGAGATTCTCTGTAGCCAAATAATGCTGCAGGAATACAGAGATCCCAATCTTCAGGTTTCACTTGTGCCAGCTTACTTAGCATCATGGTGAGGTTTCCATTAGCACGTTCCACGAGCCCATTTCCGGCCGGAGTATATGGCTTAGTGTGGATGTGCTGGGTCCTCAAGATCTTAACGATCTCATCCATCAACAGGTTTCGGTATGGAGATCCATTATCCGTCAACACTTGCTGAGGGAATCCCAACCGAGTGAAAATCTGCACGAGGGCTTCTGCGACATGCTTGGCATCTGCGCATGTTAGCGGGATAGCTTCTGCCCATAAAGTGCATGTATCGACTAAGGTCAGGATGAACCTGTTCCTTCTTTTAGTCCTTTCGAAAGGCCCTAAAATGTCGATCACAACCCGTTCGAATGGTGTTCCCATTATTGGCATTTCACCCATGTGGACTGGGGGTGTCCGTTGCTTGGGTGGTACACGTTGGCACTGGGCACAGGATTTGACGTACCTGATAATATCAGTACTTACTCCTGGCCACCAATAATGAGTGGTTATACGTTGGTTTGTGGCGTTCTGTCCCATATGTCCGCTAGAGGGAAGAGAGTGCCCCATTTCTAGGATTTGGCTTCTGTACTGTTTCGGTACTAGGAGCTGGTTGTAACCTTGGTCAGGCTTGCCCGTTCTCCGATAAAGTACGCCATCCTCAGAAAAAATGTCCCCGTGCTGTTTGGGTTCCT
This sequence comes from Oreohelix idahoensis, assembly GCA_024509875.1. Classification (NCBI taxonomy): domain Eukaryota; kingdom Metazoa; phylum Mollusca; class Gastropoda; order Stylommatophora; family Oreohelicidae; genus Oreohelix; species Oreohelix idahoensis. The sequence goes on along the minus strand of JAMPIV010002786.1, from coordinate 17,620 downwards.
TCGCCATGGGCAGTTTCCTAAAGCAGGGTGCCAAAGTAGGGTCCTTGTATTGCGCTTCTTTAAGTTCCATAGGTAACAAATTTGGCGCAGGCTCCCGTTCCTTCTTGGTTTGCCCTCTTGTAGTTACTGCTGCCACAATCGGCTCTTCCGGTTTCCCAATACACACGTATCTCCCGCCAAGTATGACTGGGTAGATGGGATCATCCATAACAGCCGCTTTGATCACACCTCTGACAAAGTCAGAGTGTATCTCCACCAATGCGATGGGAAGCGCTGTAGGTGCATCACTCTTACGAACTCCACAAAGTTTGACGGTCTCTCCTGTCTCTTGACCGGGTTTAACCAGGTTTCTGGCAACAATGCAATCGTAAGAAAGCCCCGTGTCAAATAAGCAAGAAGTTTGAGAACCGTTCAAAGTAACAGTACCTCGCGTTGAGGGTCTATCCCCAACAGGTTGGGAATCACTGTCAATAATTCCGCCTTGCGAGACTGTCAATAAGCATCCGATGCGTTTCGGCTCGGTGTGCTCGGTCTGATCATATGTCCCGTGCTCAGGGGTTCTCCCTTTGCCACCTTGTCCTTTCTGGCTACGCTGCCATGTAGGGCGGTCGGGTTGATCAGACTGTTTGGGGTGGTTGGGGTACTTGTTCTTGTAGAACTTGGATTTTTCAGGAGGGGGGTTTTGAGGTCCAGTTTCTCTGTGGTTATTTTGGTTAGAAGCCTGAGAAGATTGCTCTAGGTTATGTTTTCGAAAATGCTCCTCTGTCGGTTTCCGCTTTGTGGCCGGTAGTTCAGCCAGCGCATTGTGATAACGCTCAGACTTTTCCAAAATGTCTTCAAGTTTTTCTGCCCCCTGCTCAGCGAGAAATCTCCGGGTATCAGCAGACAAAGTGTTCTTTATTTGTTCAGTTAGAACAAGTTCCTCAAGACCTTCATAGGTAGAGGGGAGCTGCGAAAGCTCAAGGCACTTTGTTAGATATCCCTTAAGACGAGATGAGAACTGGTGAAAAGTTTCAGAATTCTCTTTCCGGCTGTTGCGAAACAGTTGCAAAAACTTGCGAGCGTTCATTTCAAAGCGCTCCAGTAACGCTTTCTTCAACACATCGTAGTCGTCTTGTTGGCTACTTTCCAGCTTAGAATAAACATCATAAGCAGAACCTTTTAGGGCCTGGGAAAGTTTCATATTCCAACGCGACCTCTCTAACCCGTACAGAGTTGCAATTTTCTCAAATTTTTCTAACCATGTGTCAATCTTCTCATTTGGACAAGGGAAAGATTCTAGAGTGAAAGACATAGCGCTGAGTTGAAGAGATTGAGTGTTAGAAGGATCAGTTAAGGAAGAATGAGGAGAAGACTCTCCATTGCTGGAGGTAGAGGCAGCACCACGACTTTGGAATTCTAGAGTTTTAAGAGCCAACTCATGCTGTCGTCGTTGCTCATTTTCTCTTTCCTCATGCTGTCTCTCCTCCCTCTCCTTCTCATGCTGTCTCTCCTTCTCTTTTTCCTCATGCTGCATCCTGCGAATTTCCATTTCCTCATCCATCTTCTTCTGCTGTAAAGCTTCGGCTGCTTCTTCTTTCCTCCTAGCTTCTTCTTCTTTCCTCTCCGCGTCATATCTCTCAAGTTCGTCTCTGACAAAAGCTTTCGCTTCCTCTCCTTCCAGTCCCTCCTCTCTCGCTTCGTCCCTGAGAAGTTGTCTAAGCTTTGCCCTCTCGGCCATATTATGTCAGTGACTGAGACTAGTGGAGAACGAAAATAGGAAAAAGGATACACTGGTTCCTACCACTTACGAGAAAAAAAATTACCAAAAATCAAAAGATGATATCCTTAACCCTGGGATACCTCCTCCAAATTAAAATCTAACTATCGCTGCTATTATCGGCAATAAAGCACTTAATGCAAAACACGACTACGCCAAATAAATGGTAGTTAAGATTACAACTGAAAAATAAGTTGCTACAGTGGAAAAGCAAAAGAATATTGCAAAAATTAAAGAGAAAAATAATCCCTTAATTTTTAAAAATCCACTATAAGTTCGCCCCTGAAGTCAGATCGGGTAAGGGAGGGAATTAATCTGGACAAAAAGTCCGAAACACACTCCTTAACTTAGTTCAAACGCCGTTCTGCCTCAGTACCCAGTGAATGTTATACACTCACCACTTTACCAGCATTTAGTATTACAATCAGCAGTTAACATATATCCCGACAAAATCAACCTGTAACCAAAATGTATATTATTCAAAGATGCTGTGGAAAAAAAACTTATTAGTTTGTGTGGTCAGCACGCCCGTAAACAGATCGCTAGTCTAGGGGATAAATTATTTTAAAAAGATACAAAACTCACAAGACATCACACTCTTACTCTATTACAGAATAAAGAATCTTAAATACAAAATCCAGTTACACGAGACCAGATTTGTCGTAGCTCGTTGCTTAGGATTTTGGGTTCAATTACCGTAGACGAGACACCATTTGTCGTACTCGTCTTCCTCTTCTTAGTTCAAAGACCGGAAACGAGCCCTCATTTGTCGTAGATTTTCGATAGGAGAATTAAGACTAGGTTTGGTCCCTTCTGAATAGGTTTGAATAGGTGATAGACTCAGTGAGAGTTAGTGAAAGGTAATAGAATTTCCACACACGTGAGATGATAGATTTTGATATAGTGGCTGTCTCTGAAAGCGAAAAGAATTCTTCTCTCTCTCACCTATCTTCTACAACAGTTGTTACAGCGTCAGACAGACTACACCAATATACATATTACGTATATTTCTATCACTCACAGGCACGCACATACACGTGACGACAGGTAAACACACAGACGTGGGAAAACTATAACAATGATATATATATTATCTAGAACGAGCTGACCAAACACGATTATTAAGTTCAAGAGCGATTTTAATATCAGGAAAAAATCGGCTCACAACATCAAAGAAAGTACATCAAGGAAAATACATATACACATAGTCATAAAAATTCAAGGAAATGTTGCAAGGATGATAGCCCCGTTATAGTGTTAACTCTAGGTTTAGCCCGGCCCCGTTAAGAGAACAGATGATGGCGCCCGAGTCACAGATACATAGGGTTTGAGTCTAAGAGTTTTCTTTGTTTTATCTCGTAATTATATGCACAGAGTTTGAAAAAAAAATCTGATTTAACCTAAGACAAAAACACAAGAACTCTAGCCTTAGCAACAAATTATGCAGATTGAAAAAAAAATTAGGACAGCAACAGGGTGTCAAAGATATAATAGTGAAAATATCACTCAAACCAGCGTACACTCATTCATTCCGCCATGGCCTCTCATACATGTACTCACGACTTTGCTCGCTGCCTCTTGGAACACACTGATTTTAGATTTTCACACAGACTCAAAAAAATGCAGTCTTCTGCCAAGAAGTCCCCAGTTCCAAAAGACGTATTTAACTCGGAGTCTCCGGGAACGACTACTTGGGTGTGCAAATTTGTTCAAATGTCTGATTAAGTCACCTAACAATTATTCCAGGCGCGGGAGTTAGCAGAGCACAGTGTCAATAGCGTAGGTTTCTAGAAATGATGAATGTCAGGTCGGTGCCTTCCCTCAGTATAGGATTCACTTTAGTCACACCACAGATTTGTCCACAAAAAATATATATATCTAGTCGGGAAATGTTAGTTAATACTAGAAGTATTTCGCGCCACCAGGCAGAAAGATTACGTAGAGTTTTTTCTAGAAGAAATTAAGATCTGGCTCCAAGGTCCAGTATTTATCATTACAGTCTTTGAAAACCCGTTATTGGGATATAGTATTTCTGGCTAACTCGGGTTGCATATGCACTGTTAGACCAGTGGTACTTAAGAAACCCACGTGGTTCAAAATAAGGACTGTCTATTTCTTCACAAGTATGGAAACTACTACTAGGTGCTGGTAAAGTTAGGGTCACCCCAAAACTTTCACTGTGTGGAGGAAAAATAACACATATAATATAATAAACAGAATCTGTACTGGTTATAACTTACATTTAAACTTGCAAGCAGAGAGCTTTGCTTATCATTTAAACTTCCCGTGACGTAAGTTATATTTAAAAATCAGCAATCCTCATGAATTAGGAACACGTGCGTATTCCGTCACCATTCATGAGGCTCGATTCTAGAGTTTATACGTTAGTTTAGAAAAATACACTCGACTGAGTATTAGCGGTTAAATTAAATTCATAAATAGCTACAATTGCCGTTATAAGCTAGAAATTTTAATTTTATTCTGCTTTCCACTGAATGCTTCCCTAGAAAATATAATAGCCTACCACTTTATTTCTCTTCTGCGCTAAAGAAATAGATTAAAATGAATTAAGCGATTAAACACTTTAACACTCACAAAATCTATATATCTATCATATTAATTACCTCAACCACAGAATTACAGGTAGTCGCACAACTTAAGAATAAAAATGCTGAAAATATTTCTGGAAGTCTAGAAGTTCGACAAATTGCCGAAACAAACTGAGATCTTCGCTAACAGCTATTCTGTTTACGAGCAACCTATCTACTGTGAGTCTATGAGCGAGAATGAAATTAAAGTTTCAAACTTGGCCAATATCTTTAAAATCGGACACAGGATCCTAATCTTATTTCGCCAAGCGAAATAGTCTCCCCTGTCCGTATAACACCTTCGTCCGCTTATCGCGTGACGTAACAGCCATCAGTGGCCGAGGGCTTGCATGAGTTGCAAATCTCAGACCACCGTCTGCAGTGCGGAGTGGATTTTCACGCTAAGCCGGGTTTTTCCTGACGAAAAACCTCATGCGTTTACTGAAATGCAGACTCTCTGTCTACTTTCCATGTCCCTCGGGTGAATTTTCACGCCCCAGGCCAGAGACCCTCAGACGAATGTCTAGCGAATGCTGTAAATTCACGCCTATCGTCCGACCAGCGCGACTGACATGTACGCAATACCACCCAGGTGCGATTCTCAGTTTTAGAGAAAGGAAAACAGGTAAAGTTTGCGAATTATATGAAAATAATATTCGCAAAACGAATGGATGAAAAATATACAGGAAAAAGGAAATACAGAGATAATAAAAGAGAGAATTCGGGTGAAAGAATAGGAAGAAGATGTAGGAAATTAAATGAATATAAACCCTACGTGACAATTACGATCTCTGGCGGAACGCCAGTTAGCACTTGAACCACCACAACATATGAAGGATTAACTCTGACTACATAAAATCAATATAACTACTAGTGCCGCATTCAACTGACGCGGGCACAATGTCATTGTCTATTGTTTTATATTCTGGAGTGTTTTTTGCTTTCTTTCTTTTGGTCATTTTATTCAAGATGTCATCTGTCATCCAAATTTGATTTTTCTTAGACTCCTTTTTAGGTAAATTTGCATTTGCTGATTGTATGCTTGTTTTTAAGCATTCCCATTTTGCGGTTGCTTTTTCTTCTGGGTTTTCTCTTCTATACTGCTCCATGCTTTCTGTCAATAACTGTTGATATTTATTTTTGACGTCGATTAAATATTTCTGTTTTATATCTGGTTGTTTCAGCGCTGATATTTCTATCTGGGGTTCCTCCTGTCTTCTGTTTCCTGCTCTTTTCAGCTTTATATTTACTTTGATGACGACTGGATTGTGATCTGAATTTATGTCGGCGCCAGGATATGTCTTTGCACTTGTGACACTGTTCTTAAATCTATGTTTTATCATGATATAGTCGATTTGATTTCGTGTTATATCTCCTGGGCTTTTCCATGTGTATAATTTCCTTGGGTGGTGTTCAAAAAAGGTGTTACATATGACCAGCTGGTTTTCTTCACAGAACTGGATAAGTCTGTCTCCTCTATCATTTCTTGTCCCTAATCCATACTGTCCTACTATTTTCTTGTATTTTCCTTTTCCTACTTTTGCATTCATATCACCCATTACTATCAACACATCTGTTGATTTGACTGGTTTAAGTGTGTGTTGTAGCTCTTCATAGTATTCTTCTATTTCTTCCTCGCTGTGATCTTTAGTTGGTGCATAAGTTTGTAAGATTGATATGTCGAATGGCTTTGCTTTCATTTTTAGTAACATCATTCTGTCATTGTGTGTCCAGTATCCACATACGTATTTTTCTAACTCCTTCTTTATCAACATTCCTACCCCTCTTTCATGTTTTTCTCCTCCTGAGTGTATAAGCGTGTACTGGTCTCTTGTTATGTAGCCTGTATCCAAAAGTCTTGCCTCTGCAACTCCCAGTATATCGAGTTTCATGTCTGTTGCTTCTAATACAAGATTGTCAAGCTTTCCTTCTCCGTTCAGAGTTCTAACATTCCATGTTCCTATTTTTAGGCTTCTCCTACTAGTTTTTTAGGTGGTCTTTCTCAGAATGCTCCCTTTCAACAGAATTTAAGGAACACTCGTCATTATGTACTTCCTTACTCATTAGAGGTGTTGCCTCTTCCCTGTTAATTTGTACAGTAGATTCTTCCCCAGGAGACAGAGAGTTCTCTACATATCGTTTCTTATCTTGTTGTTGTGATCCCATTACGTTCTGTAGGAAGTACGTGGTAAGGCCCCAATCTCTTCCACGGTGGCTAGCCATTGTCTTTTTCTATGTCCGACACGCCTCTAGTGCGCCACACACTTTGCTGTTTCGCTTTGCGAGCCGTTGATCTTCTCAGATTCCTCCGCCTCACTCACCGTCTCAGTCTTTGTGTACTAGGGATGGACATTCCCTTGAGTAAGATTGCTCCTACTCCACCCATGTAGTTTAGCCAGTCAGCCAAGACTGTTGCCCGGGATGTGGCCACCGCCGTACACAAGCGGTATTCGAGGAGCCATACATGAGCTAGATAAAGAGAGGAGAACCAAATAGGATCCTGACTATCCTAAAAAGGACATGGCTGTCTCTCACCGTGAGGTACTATCCCTCTCTCTTTATCCTACATCCCGGGACATCTACCCACCACAAAATGTTTATAGAATGTGTGATTTCTGTATCCGTCTTCACTGGTGCCTATGCCTTAAAGCTGTAAGGCGACTTGTGTACCCTGGCAATTCCCCCCCCCCCCCCCAGTGCTATGCCAGCGGGAGTTTTACTCCTGGCAGGTTCTACCAAGCTGGGCAGGTGTGCGCGGGTGGGGGTCAGACTAAGGCTGGCACTCTGGTCCTCCAGGTTGGGGGTTTTAGCACAGGGCCGACAGACGCTGTCTATGTAAAAAAAAAACAATCACATTAACGGAAACAGCAATAGATGAAATAAATTTGATGCGGGACGGACATCCGGAGTCTGAGGCTCATGAACCAGATCTAGGCACTGCACGAAGAATGGCTGCCGACCGAGCAAAAGGGAAGCAGTTTGTTGTTGCCCTACAAGACGCCACCGGTCGTGATGGCCACTGACTGCTTTGACAGTCGGTTGCTTAGGATCAAAGAAGAAGGAGATTCCTGTATACATACATAGGGATTCTCGCTGGTGCTGCGGAGTTTGTGCTCTGTGCTGAGATCCTCCTTGTGTGATCTAAGGGAGGAGACCGGAGCACTAATGGAATTGTCCGTATGGAATTGTCCCTATGGAATTGTCCGTATGGAATTGTCCGTGTGCAATGAAGATGGTCCTTAAAAAAAAATCCATAGACAGGAGTCATTCGGTTATATCAGGTCGCAGAGCGCAACTGCCAATCCAAAAATAAATAAATAATTAAAAAAATGAAACACACAAACGAAAATTAAAATAATGTGCCTGAACTATAATGCAGCTGTTATAAATGCTAAGCTGGGCAAAAATTACTAGTGTCTATCAGCTAGCACTTTTTATGAAGCCGTGACAAGATGATAGACCTGACAAGAACTACTTGTCTCTACAAGCTAACATTTTTATGAAGCTGTCATGAGATGCTAGTCTTGACATGAACTACTAGTGTCTATCAGCTAGCACGTTGCAGTAAGTAAATATGAATTAGTCCGGCTTTTTCGTTATTTCCTCTCATCGGCTTTATTATCTATTATTTCGAAATATTTAACGCACATAAATTCGTGCCTATCCTCTGCTCAGAATTGTTACCACGTTTTCCTACTATCATTGTTCACATTTCACGCTTCGACGCATGACAGACCAGACAATCGCCCATCCCTGAGAGATTAATTGAATAACTAAACGTGATAATACCACATTGACTGTAGGTAGATGGAAGCATGAACTGTTTGCTTAAGATTGCATCATCACTTCCGACTCGACCGCGTAATGGGCTTGCAATACGGGTTTAATTGTATGGATCACGATTTGTCTAGACAGGCAGTCGGATTCCGACAAGTTATGTGATACAAGAGTCTGGTAAACTATGTAATCAGACTTCCAAATTACTTGCGATATGTGATTATAGATAAACGCAATCTTGGAAGAAATTTTGATGAGTGAACAGGAAGTGTGATATAAGTAAAATTTGACAACATTTTACGGATATCACAACTCCATATATGGACGATGACTGTTTGAATTTTCCCAACGCATTAGTCATGGAAAATATTACATGAGGAAAAGTTTTCATAACATGTACTTTGAATGTATTGGCTGGCATTTGAGACGCGAAAAAACAATCGTTATGATTAGGAGTTTGTAGAAAACGGCAGGTAGAAGCGTGGGGCGGTAACCTACGATATAACGTAGAAAAAGTTTGACATACGGCACTTCATTCCATAAATTGTCAACGTAGACAGCTCGGACCATGCCATATAAAAGTATAGAGTTGGATTCCGAATTTAAAGGACTGGACAAAACGTACTAAGAGCATCTTTGTAAATTAGTAGAAAACTCGCCAATATTAATACGGAGCCCGGAATTCTATAGGACCACTCACAAGTCATAGAAGGATTCTGAAATAATACCCACACGTGTGTTCGAAGCATCTGTGTAAAGTTGCCAAGACTGAGCAAGAAATTCATCTTCCCTATTGGGGTAAGTTGTAAACATACATTTTATGCTGTGAATTTGACATGTTTATACTTACTAGTGGTGTTAAAGATTCCTACTAGGCTGGCAACCTCAGCATGTGAAAAGGATACATTCATGAACCATCACGGCGAACGCTAGTGATTGCTTCACGCTAGTTTTCACGGAAGAACCAAAAGCAGAGTTAACCCCAGACTCCGAATGGAGCAGGGTGTGAGTGATGATTACATCAACCTGTGCATAGTTGTATATTATCATTTAGTGAATGTATGTACAACTTAATATGTTCCTTCAGGCACAAGCCACTGCCGCAAATTTTTCCTTAAATTAACTGACATACTGGTGATTTTTCATCACATGCCCTGAGTGAAATGATATACGCTCAGGGAGAGTAAAAGAAATCAGAAAACAAACGGCTGACGGTCAGCGGGAAAAGGCGCCTGATTAATATCAGGCAAACAAATATTTAGCAGCAGAATTTTTTTCCATTTTTACTATAAAGTTTGTGGTACCAGTACGAGGCGACCCGACTATATGCGGTACGACCCGGAGAGATAATTTGCTGTACTTCTTGTCTGTGGTTCGAAGCTTGAGATCGACACCTGACAATTCTTGCCTTGACCAGGAGAGGTTACTTCCTAAACTGATCTGGAAACGTGCCCCTCACCACAGAGACGAAGATACGGAAAAGTAGCATCGACACTTCAGCATTTAGGGAAGTCCCATTTTTAACAGGCCAAACACAACCGAACTCTATGATTCATCAAGCCTAAAGACTTTTTGGTGAAGAAACCAATTATTTTTCATAATCACCAGTTATGTGTATTTACAAGTGTTTAAGTAACTGATCATTAAATTTGTATATATTGATTTTGATAAATTCATAGTCGAATTAATCATTACAGGAAGAAAGGTATACTTATGACTCAGACCCTCTATTATATATATGTATATATATATTTATTTATTTATTTATTTATTTATAGCTAATAAAAGGCATTTTCGCCGAATTAAATCAGCTGGGCGTTTGAGCGAGCTAAATCATACAATATACATTTTCACAAAAGGCGGCGGGTCAGATAAAAAGATAACGTGCTCAGACGCATTCAGCATTGTTCTTGACTTCTGAAATATCTTGCAAATTCACCTTCGAGGTGGAAGCATTATTATCCTTCTATCTACAACTCTGCCAATAGTAATCTTGTGCGAAGGTAGATACTTCTGAAGACCCACATTATATACTCTAGGTTTTGGCCACTGTTGGACCACTATTGCAGAGCAAAGAGGAGGTAACACGTGACAGTACTATCTATGCCAGAAGTGCAGGATTGGTACAATAGATCTCTACACGTGTGGCACTAGCCCCACGACAGCCGAACAACTGCTGCTGTCCTGCCCAACATTCAGCAATGAAAGGAGTAGCACATGGCAGCAAACCTGTTTCTCTCCACACAAAAAAACTGTTTGGAGATGTCAGGAACCTTGAGTTGACTACCACCTTTATTAGAGTCATTAATGTGGAAGTCTGAAGGTGAACGAGATGTCAGGAACCTTGAGTTGACTACCACCTTTATTAGAGTCATTAATGTGGAAGTCTGAAGTGAACGAGATGTCAGGAAACTTGAGCTGACTACCATCTTTATTAGAGTCATTAATGTGGAAGCCTGAAGGTGAACGAGATGTCAGGAACCTTGAGTTGACTATCATATATATTAGAGTCATTAATGTGGAACCCTGAAGGTGAACGAGATGTCAGGAACCTTGAGCTGACTACCACCTTTATTAGAGTCATTAATGTGGAAGCCTGAGGGTGAGCGAGATGTCAGGAACCTTGAGTTGACTACCACCTTTATTTGGAGTCATTAATGTGGAAGTCTGAAGGTGAACGAGATGTCAGGAACCTTGAGTTGACTACCACCTTTATTAGAGTCATTAATGTGGAAGTCTGAAGGTAAACGAGATGTCAGGAACCTTGAGTTGACTACCACCTTTATTTGGAGTCATTAATGTGGAAGTCTGAAGGTGAACGAGATGTCAGGAACCTTGAGTTGACTACCACCTTTATTTAGAGTCATTAATGTGGAAGTCTGAAGGTGAACGAGATGTCAGGAACCTTGAGTTGACTACCACCTTTATTAGAGTCATTAATGTGGATGTATGAAGGTGAACGAGATGTCAGGAACCTTGAGTTGACTACCACCTTTATTTAGAGTCATTAATGTGGAAGTCTGAAGGTGAACGAGATGTCAGGAACCTTGAGTTGACTACCACCTTTATTAGAGTCATTAATGTGGAAGTCTGAAGGTGAAAGAGATGTCAGGAACCTTGAGTTGACTACCACCTTTATTTAGAGTCATTAATGTGGAAGTCTGAAGGTGAACGAGATGTCAGGAACCTTGAGTTGACTACCACCTTTATTTAGAGTCATTAATGTGGAAGTCTGAAGGTGAACGAGATGTCAGGAACCTTGAGTTGACTACCACCTTTATTAGAGTCATTAATGTGGAAGTCTGAATGTGAACGAGATGTCAGGAACCTTGAGTTGACTACCACCTTTATTTAGAGTCATTAATGTGGAAGTCTGAAGGTGAACGAGATGTCAGGAACCTTGAGCTGACTACCACCTTTATTTAGAGTCATTAATGTGGAAGTCTGAAGGTGAACGAGATGTCAGGAACCTTGAGCTGACTACCACCTTTATTTAGAGTCATTAATGTGGAAGTCCGAAGGTGAACGAGATGTCAGGAGCCTTAAGTTGACTACCACCTTTATTTAGAGTCATTAATGTGGAAGCCTGAGGGTGAGCGAGATGTCAGGAACCTTGAGTTGACTACCACCTTTATTTAGAGTCATTAATGTGGAAGCCTGAGGGTGAGCGAGATGTCAGGAACCTTGAGTTGACTACCACCTTTATTTAGAGTCATTAATGTGGAAGTCTGAAGGTGAGCGAGATGTCAGGAACCTTGAGCTGACTACCACCTTTATTTAGAGTCATTAATGTGGAAGTCTGAAGGTGAGCGAGATGTCAGGAACCTTGAGCTGACTACCACCTTTATTAGAGTCATTAATGTGGAAGTCTGAAGGTGAGCGAGATGTCAGGAACCTTGAGCTGACTACCACCTTTATTAGAGTCATTAATGTGGAAGCCTGAGGCGTATGAGAAAGGGTAAGAAGAATGTTAACCTACCTTGTTTTTGTCCACAAGTCTCAATTTTCAACCCTCTGTTATTATTTTCATAATACATCGCGTAACTTCAAGTAAATGTTGTTTCTAAATGAAGTCCCCAAAAGATTAAGAGACAAGAAGATGCATGTTCCCAGCGACCTCATCATTTACAACAAATATGTGTACACGTCACCACTTCAGCAGTAGTGCAACGTTTTGCATATGCTGCCTGCATAGGTATCAGATGCAATGATCACTACAACCAATCAATACCCGTTAGCTCCCCGAGGAGCATATGCCTTCAACAAACACATGCCAGAGCCACCTATCATGTGCCATCAGCTCAAGTTCTTTCCACGTGTTCCTCATCATTTTCCCTTCTGTCTCCAGTTTTCTTCTCCGTGTGTTTGTTGGTCCACCTCTGCCTCTCTTTTATTTTACTTTACAACGTTGAATTCCTTGAAGTTGATATGTAAAATGCATGGGAGAATAAATGAATTCAGTATGAAAGGTGAGAGAAATGAAGGGCAGAATGTCAGACGGGCCTGCGTGCCCAATTCTCAACCCTTTGAAAATAAAGTTCGTTCGTTCGTTCTCTTTCTCTGACCACCACCATAGCGAGTAAAACAAAAAGTAACAATAATTATGTAATCATTTAAATTATTTCATTCATTAATTCAGACGCCAAGGCTGTTCGAGACGATCGCTCTGAAACACGGGGATCAACACAACACTAACTAACAAAAATGACTAGCAGAAGGAAACAGACTTTTAGTAAATACGAGTATGTACTTGTGCAGAAGAAATAAGATGGAATGGTATGACAAGATCACCAGGGGTTCTAATGTTGTCATAATCCCCCCCTGATCTCATGGGTAGTGAGATCGGATGGCTAGCCTTCTCGGATAAGGGCGACAAAAATAGAAGGTCTCGTGTGCAAGCTGCGCAATTTAAAAATCCCTCGTCAGTTGGAAATCGTAAAGAGTAGGCCATAATGTCGCTGCCCTCGCAAAATTTAAAAATTCGAAACCTACCCACGACAAAAATATTTATAGAATGTGTGATTCATATATACACACGTTAGGATTCTCGCCGGTTCTACGGAGCTCGTGCACTGTGCTGAGATCCTCCTTGTGTGATCTTAGCCAGGAGATCGGAGCACAGTTGGAGTTGTCCGTGTGCAATGAAGATAGTCTTTAAAACGAAAACCAAACCAGACAAAATCGTGCCCTATTACTGCGTCTGCTCCATCTCCACTTCAGTTTTTCTTGAGAAAAACTCGTTCATAGTTTTTGGGCAACTGGTTGAAAAGAAGGATATATCTAATGAAAATAAAATTTTACATGATGATCCAAACTATTAACAGATATTGTGTATGATGACCCCAGGTCAATTTAGCCCAAAGTGGAGATGGAATAAAGCCGTACTAAGAAGACAAAATATCAGTGGAACAAATGATGAGATCAAGTCGGACGCAGCCTCATCATGTTAATTGCGACAGGTTGTCCCTTGAGCTTTATCGAATGGTCTAGAACAATATGCATTTTTCTTCATCTTCTTCTCCTTTCTGTGTCTGATAAAACTCTTTACCTCTTCAAAAGTTGTACTTATATCAGGTTAAGGTAACTTTCTTCTTCTCCTTTCTGTATCTGATAAAACTCTTTACCTCTTCAAAAGTTTTACTTGTATCAGGTTAAGGTAACTTTCCACCTTCCTGTGCCAATCTGCCAGCCAGTTCATTGCCGGGGATGTTACAATGGCAGTATAGATTTTATCGGCGGCAAATACTGTAGTATGAAACTCGGATTAACGATCTTCTGCTGGGTTGTGTGAGAGCCCACTCTTCAACTAACACTCAGTTCACATATCAGAAAACCATCAAGGCCTTTCTTGTTATGGAATCAACGGGGCAAGAGAAGAAGATATTAAAACAAGACCACATTGTGACTGTATTACCTCCCCTGCTTTGCAGTAGTGGTCCAACAGTGGCCAAAACTCAAGAGTATCTAATATGGGATTCAAAGGTGTCTAAGTTCGCATAAGATTACTCTTGGCAGTTTTTTAAATAGAAGGGTAATGACGCTTCCATCTCAATGCAGTTTTCACAAGATATTCAAATAAGCGAAAACAATGCTGCATTGGCTGAGCACGTTAATTCTAGAATCCGAAGACAACTTTTGTGAAGAATTAAGCAATGATTAAACTTAGCTCGTTCAAGCCCCCACCTCTGATTTACTCAGTGGAATTCTTATTATTCTGGTATAGCTCTGTTTACAGTGTATTTAGTAAATTCTTACTTACTTAGTCGTTCCACTTCTACCATGAGGTGTAGAGGTTTGGAAGAGAGAGCGCCAGACCATTCTATCAGCTGTCTTCTTCCTGGCCTGGTTCCATTCTAGTCCTCGGTCCTTCAAAGATTGTCTAATGTTGTCCTCCAAGCGGACTCTGGGTCGTCCTGGAGGTCTGGATCCCTGGCTCTTTGTTTCCCATGCTTGTCGTGGTAGCCGATCTTCTCCCATTCTGCAGACATGGCCAAACCATCTTAATTGGGACTGTTCTATTTGGGTCTGCAGCGGATGGGATTTTAGGCCTTGACGGATCGTCTGGTTGCGGACCATGTCTCTTCTTGTTACTTCAACCACTTTCCTCAGATACCTCATTTCTGAGGTTTGGATCTGGCTTTTGTGGGTTGTAGTCATTGCCCACGACTCGCATCCATATGTCAAGACTGGGACATAGGTGGAGCGGTATACAGCCATCTTCGTTTTCTTACCAACCTCTTTCTTGCTGAGGAATCCACGATTTATGGCCTGAAAAAGTCTCCCAGCCGCTGCTTTTCGAGTGGCCAACTCTTCTTTGATGCCTCCCTTTCGGTCTATAATAGCTCCGAGATATTTAAAGTGGTCGACCTGCTCCAGGACCTGTTCTCCCAACTTAATCTGATGTTTTCTTTCTTCTCGTGATATCACCATGGATTTTGTTTTAGAGCTGCTTATGACCATCCCTCTCTTCTCCAGCTCTTCCTTCCAGACTTGCAGGTTGGATTGGAGATGTGCCTCTGATTTAGCAATCAGGGCAACATCATCAGCAAATGCCAGCTCCGAAATATAGACCTGTCTCATCTTCCAGTACCCCACTGAATACTTTCTTGTTCTCTCCTTACATGCCTTGATGACATCGTCCATAAGGAGTATGAAGAGGTAAGGTGATAGGATATCACCTTGTCTTACACCAGTGGTGGTCCTGAACTCTTCTGACTTATGGTTTGCTGTCCTCACATAATTTCTGCAAGACTTGTAGAAGCTCTGTATAGCATGAATCAGAGGTGCTGGAATATTCTTCCTTGCCAAACAGTCCCAAAGTTTGCTCCAGGGGACCCTGTCAAACGCCTTTTCCAGATCTATGAAACAAAGATGGATCTCACTCTTATACTCAAGGGCCTTTTCACTCAGCTGTCTGAGTGTGAAGATTAGGTCTTGAGTACTTCGGTTTGCTCGGAATCCGCACTGGACCTCATCCAATTGTGGCTCAGCTAGGCGTCGGAGTCTCTGCTCTAGGATTCTAGAGTAGATTTTACCAGGGACACTGAGAAGGGATATGCCTCTATGGTTTCCACATTGTCGATTGTCACCCTTTTTGAAAATTGGTGTTATGATGGCAATCTCCCAATCCTTTGGTATGGTCTTGTTGCACCATGCTGCCTGTAGGACCTTTAAGAGTATTAGGTCGCCTGATGCTCCCATGTACTTAACCATTTCTGGTGTTATACCATCATGCCCTGCTGCTTTGCCCATCTTGATTTTCTCTAGTGCTGCCCTCAGTTCCTCCATCTTTATGTCATCTTCACCATCATTGGTTTCCTCTTCTGTGCTAGTGGTTATCATTTCTGATGCTTCACCATGCTCACCATCCAGGAGTTCTGAGAAATATTCTTTCCATCTTTCCATTACTTCCTTCGGGGCAGTAAGCAATTTGCCTTGCTTGTCCTTTATAAATTTGAGAGGGCATTGTTTTTCTTTCCTCATGTTCTTTAGGGTCTTATAGAACAATTTCTGGTTTTCTTGTGCATCTTTTTCTAGCTTTTCTCCAAATTCTTCCCAGGACTTCTGTTTTGCTGCTAGCACTTTGTTCTTTGCTTCTGTTCTGAGTGTCACATATTCTCTATATTTTTCCATTTGTCCTGTTGTGTTTTTAGCTCCTAAGTATTGTTTCCATGCCATTTTCTTCTCTCTTATTTTCTCTTTGACTTCCTCTGTCCACCAAGGTGTCCTCTTTCTCTGGTTCCCAAGTCGGACTTCACCGCATGCTTCTGCAGCAGCTGTCTTTATGATATCCTTGAATTTATTCCAGAGGGTTTCCAAGTCATCAGGTCGTTCTTCTGTGTTGCTCACTGCTGTAGCAATAAGCCCCTGATATCTGGTCTTAATTTCTGGCTCTCTCAGCTTGTAGGTCCTAATGCTCATTTCTCCTGCTCGTTTACTTGGTTTCTTGCGTGATGTTGGGCAGTTCCTAGGCTGAGCAACTCTTTCAGTTGTTCGTTTGATTGTTAGCAGGTAGTGATCACTTCCAATCTCTGGCCCCCTCCAGACTCTTGCATCTCGGACATATCTGAATGAGCTTCTCCGAACAATGGCATAGTCGATCACTGACTTCTCATTCTTGGTTGGTTCACATCTAGTGTATGCATGTATGCGCTTATGGGGGAACTTTGTGTTTGTAATGATCAGATTCTGCTCACTGCAGAATCTAAGGAGTCGCTTTCCATTGTCATTGAGAGTATCTTCTCCATATCTTCCGATAACTCCACCCCATCTAGCATGGTCATTTCCAACTCTGGCATTAAAATCTCCGAGCATAATAACTTCATCTAGGCAGTCATCCACTGTCCTTTGAAGCAGCTCGAAGAATTCCTCCTTGACCTCTGCTCTCTCATCCTCATTTGGCCCATACACTATGACCAGGTTGACTATGGTTTCTCCTTCTTTTAGTTTTACAACCATAATGCGCTCCGAGACAAAGTTCCATCCCTTGATACTATCTTTTTGATTTTGGGCCACAATGCAACCCACGCCCCCTTTAGCTCTTTCAGATATGGGTACACCACTGTAGAGCAACGTGTTGCCATCGAGATCCATGACTCCTTGTCCTTTTTTCTTCGTTTCCGTTATAGCCAGGATTTCTAGTTTTGCTTTCCTCATCTCTTCCACCAGCTCCTCTTCCTTCCCATTTATACTTCTTGTGTTCCAAGTTCCATAAGTCGTAGTCCGTAGTCCGTTCCAGTTCGTCGCCTTTAGAATCAGTCCGGTTTTCTCTCTTGTAGTTCGCGTAATCATGATTTAAAGCAAACAGGTGATTGGCCTGTTGTGCCTTTGCATGGTGGAGGGGCTGCCTCCTTACGGCCTCCATGCAGGCCGCCCTCCTCCTTTTTCATCCGGGCTTGGGACCGGCATTGGCGGAGTTGTATTTAGTAAACTCACTGAGACAAACATGCAATACATTTAAAATGATTAAATCGAAGTTAAATTTGTAAAATTACAA
>JAMPIV010002785.1:0-180598 GCA_024509875.1 Oreohelix idahoensis | reverse complement strand
ATATATATATATACGAGGGGCATTCAGAAAGTAATGCACCACATCGTTTTTCTCAGGAGCTGTTTATTCAAAAAGCATGAAATTTATACACAATATACATGGATATGTCATGTAAACATCGGTATTATTCAACATAATCCCCATCAACTTGTACGGCTTTATACCAGCGCGAAACAAGTGCATGTATTCCTAGCCTGTACCAGATTTTCTCTTGATCATGTAGCCATTTCTTCGCTGCATGAATCACTCCTTCATCATCTTCAAACCTTGTCCCACAGAGTGTATCTTTAAGTGGACCAAATAGATGAAAATCAGAGGGTGCCAAATCGGGACTATAGGGTGGATGGGGCAGCACAGTCCAACCCAATTTAGTGATTGCTTCCGGTGTTGCCAGACTTGTGTGAGGTCGCGCATTGTCGTGAAGGAGAAGCAGGTCTGCTGGATTCTTGTGCGGCCGAACTCTGCGAAAACGTTGATTGAGTTTTTTCAATGTCTTAATGTAAGCTTGCGAATTGATTGTCTCTCCTCTTGGCATAACGTCCACAAGAATCACACCTTCAATGTCCCAAAAGACAGTGATCATGACCTTTCCAGCTGAAGGAATTGTCTTGAATTTCTTTCTTCGTGGTGATTGCGGATGATGCCACTCCATTGATTGTCTTTTTGTCTCAGGTTCAAAATGATGTGCCCAGGTTTCGTCACCTGTAACGATCTTAGCCAAAACGTTCTCTCCATCAGCATTGAAACGCTCCAACAATTCAGAAGAAATTGCTTTCCTGTGCAATCGGTGGTCATTTGTGAGACCTCGAGGAACCCATCTTGCGCAAACCTTAGAAAATCCGAGAGTTTTTACAACTGCATTTGCACTACCAATGCTGACTGACATCTGTAAGGCCAATTGTTGAGTAGTGATTCGCCTATCAGTAAGAATAATGCCCTCAGCGCATTTCTGCGTTGGTGGCTGTGGCAGGACGTCCACAGCGCGGCCGATCAAGCAGCTCCGTATCTCCACTTCCTGATTCTTTGATTCTCTGAACCCAGCGACTGACTGTACTCCTGTCGAGTGCAAAACTTCCATACACATCACATAGACGCTTGTGAATGTTCACAACAGTTTCCTTCTCTGCAAAGAGAAATTCTATCACAATTCGCTTCTTATAACGCAAGTTGCTAACACGCTCCATTTCAACGGTTTAGGGCAACCATATTATTTGGCCGGTTGCGGTTCAATTTGGTGCACACAATTGGTACATGCCATCCTTGAAGTGTGCAAAATTTTATGCTTCTATCTTCATTATTAGCTGAGAAAAACGATATGGTGCATTACTTTCTGAATGCCCCTCGTATATATATATATATGACAGAAGTCTGTTGTACAGTCCTTTATTTATATATATATATATATATTTTACCTGTAAAATTACCTATTAAAATTTCTCAGCTGCAACACTTTAATTTAAATGAAATTCTAAATTCACGAATTCGATGATATATGATATGAAAAAGCCAAAACTGCAAAGGTTACCCACCATTAAGTTTGTAACCTACCAATACTTGAAGTGTTGCAAGCAGGGTTGAACTTAAGCATTACGAAATTGCGTTCAGTACTGAGCTGGTACGGTATTAACTCTGTTCTGTATTTCTCTCATTCATTGATGCAGCCATCTTTTGGTGTTGCTCAGTAACCATGAGAGCTAAGTCACGCAGGTGAAACTGATGTATATAAGCTTAAATTTACTTACCGGTCAGATAATTCTTTCTGTTTCTTCATTGTGATTTTTATTTTATTTTTATCTACAAAGAACTTTAAAACCAAACCTGTATTGTTACATACAATTTTTTGGCCATATTTTTCTTAAGCTGGAGGTGGCAACCAGAGTATAGGGCCTCCTTCAGGCGCGGGGCCCGATAGGTCCAATCGGTTAAATCGGCCTAAGTCGGGCCCTGCATATATCCGTTTATGTGAATCATGAAGCACTACACGTGTTGGTAAGGGAGTTAATGTATTGCTAAGACGAAAGGTATTGAGTGCTCATACTTTTGAATATATATTACAATAGTGTAACGGATGAAACTCAGCTGTCCCTGAACCGTGAGATGATAGGATTGTAGCCTCGTATAGCATTGCAGCCCCTGGATTTGTGTGAAACACAACAGTCAGCGTGGATTCTACGCGGGCTCATTAGCATGCACAATAGCAACGTGGAATTCTACAACGTGGGCTAATTAATATGATAAACAGTTTTCATGCGTGCATCCAGGACGTCGCTTTGTCTTAAAGGGGAGGTTAAGCCACGCCTTCTGCCTTACCTTAGAGCGATCTAAATCAACTACCTCCTTCACCTTTCTTTCTTCCTGCCTAGTAGGGCGTGGCCAGAGTCCAACGAGGAAAGAGGGATACGATCAAAGGCAGTGTTGGTCCCCAAAACGGACGAAGCAGTTTCACGCCTTCGTCTAGCATCTCAGTGCGAAACAGAGAAGAGCGCTGAAACCGCTCGCAGAACGAGACGAACGGGAAAGACGAGCGGTCAGAGAGTTGGGTAATAGAGCGGGGACTGGCGGCGCAGGAATCAGAAAGTTCCCTGATTTCAAATAAGGCGTTAAACTTAACATCTAGATATTACCTCTCATTTCATTTAATATATATTGAGGCCACTGAAGAATGCAGTTTATCATTCGTTTGCCAGAGATTTAAAGAAGCACTAGTTTATAGTAGAATCCTGCTAGATTTCCTCTGGATTTTCGGCTATATTGGAGTGAATTCATTCTGTGCAACGGTAAAATATATTAGTTTCATGTGATCAGTGGTCTAGTTCTTTCATTTTTATTTCACTGGATTTTGTGTTAATTTAAACCTATTAAATAAACCCATCTCAAACGTTTCCAGTTGTAAATTAAATGATATCTATACGTAATTTCCCAATATAATAGAAGCTTAAATTTAATTTTGAAGCCGTTAAAACCAATTAATACAGTTCAGTTCTGTATATATATATATATATATATATATATATATATATATATATATATATATATATATATATATATATATGTGTGTGTGTGTGTGTGTGTGTGTGTGTGTGTAACTGTAAAATTATCGCGCGTCAGAATATGATTTCATGTTTTTCTATTTTTTCACATAGAATGATCATACACCTTTGCGTCCCAGCAATTATAAATTATAGAGTCCTCCAGACTCGGTTCTTCAACATCCAGAATTTTTGAACATTCAAATATAATCTTGTGGCGGCCTGTGCGGTCTCGCTATCTAAATTTACATGAGAGAAAGCAACCCAAGAACATTTAAATCATAAATCAATATAGTCTGTAAAGATTAACTGGAGAAGAACAATTGCCAGAGCGATATATTTTATTTTTACTGGTCTGATGTGGGAAAGAATCTATCATCTATGTACACTGACAGTCCCGTGTTTCTCACTGGATTAAAAAAACCCCGAAGAAAAACATACCTCTCCTGTTCCGTCTTTGTCATCACGCTATAGAAGTTTTACACCACCAGCGGTGAAAATCCAGGAGACCACTACCTTCTTATAACTTTACCTGTGCCAGTGCCATCCCATAGAAACCTTTAGATAATCAAAAAGGAACACTAATGCTTCACCTTCCAGCGATTACGGGAAAATTTGCTAAACGCCAAATCCGCTAGTCTGGGGCTGGAAAACGAAGGAAAAGACTCAGACAGTTTGTTGAGTAATTTAATTGCTGTTTGTGTTATTCTATGGAGTGCCAGATTCACCGAGCGGTAAGTGTGAGAAAATGTGTGATGGCCATCGCTAGCGTGCATGAATGAATGAGACATATTAGCTAAACTTATAATTATCTTTACTTGGTAAATATCCTTATACTGTATTCCTTGTATTGTTCTCTTTAAGTGGGATTGCTTACCTTTGCTTATTTCCCCACCCTTAATCTGCTTAGAGAATACTAGGACTCTGTTCCTACACCCCATACCAAATATTGTAAAACCCCCTATCAGAATAAATTAATCTATCTTTTTGGGTTAAATTATCTCTTTCTGATAACCACTTGTCTTTTGGACTGGGTTTTTCTTCGTCTATACAAGCGGGAAGGGCATATTGAGATACTACTCCTCCCCCCCCCCCCCCTCCCAACCTTGTTATTTGTATTTTTCTGTAACTATGGTTCTTGACTGTACCATGCTAAATGTTGTGATTTTGGTTTAATGATAATAAACACCATAAAACTGATATTACTGTGTTGGCCGACCCATTACCCCATATATGTTATATGTAGTTTGTATTCACGTATGTGTGTTTGAAGCACCAAATTGGTGTATGTACATGAGTGTTGAGTAACTGGCAAAAATTGTTTAGCCAGGATAGGTTTAGGAGTCTACAGATAAACAAAAATTGTCGTAAGATAGGCAGATCGGAGAAATTACCCGATCTCAGAGACTGTCCTTACTCTTTTCAGCACCCTTGTGAATCAACTATCTATTTCTTACCCCTTTCTATCATAGAGCCTTCACCATCATTCTTCACTCTAACGGGACCACTATTTCTAAGACCTATCTCAAATAAATTTACGACAAATAGGTTCAAATAAAGAAAATAGGGAATTGCTGTAAAACTGATAATGAACTTTCTTCTTCTTCTTTGATCCTTGGCCACCGACCGTAAAAGCAGTCAGTGGCCAT
Organism: Oreohelix idahoensis; assembly: GCA_024509875.1. NCBI lineage: Eukaryota > Metazoa > Mollusca > Gastropoda > Stylommatophora > Oreohelicidae > Oreohelix > Oreohelix idahoensis. The sequence continues at coordinate 175,920 of JAMPIV010002785.1, read as the reverse complement.
CACGCCTAGTGGCGTCTTGTAAGGCAACAACAAATTGATTCCACTTTGCTCGGTCTGTGGCCATCCTTCGTAAAGTGCCCCAACTCTGGTTCATTCTTTGCATCGCAGCCTCCACAGTCCTCCGCCAGGTTGTTTTTGGTCGGCCTCTCTTTCATTTTCCTTCAGGGGTCCAAAGCATAGCTGTTCTTGTGATGGCATCGGGGTCTCTTCTGAGGACATGGCCAACCCAGCTCCAGCGTCTGTCAGCTATGATGGTGTGCATGTCCTCTTGCTTGCTCCGAGTAAGCAGATCTTGGTTGGTGATAGTATTCGGCCAAAAGATTCGGTGAATTTTTCTTAGGCATGTTGTTTGAAAAGAGGACAATTTCGACATTTCCTTCTCTGTAACTCTCCAGCATTCCGCACCATAGAGAAGCACAAAAAAGCATACAGCTCTGATATAATCTTAATTTTGTGCTTGTGCTGTATTGAGAGGACTTCCAGATGTTGTTTAGGCTGAAAAAGGCTGTTCTTGCCTTATTCATTCTGATGTTGATGTCTTTGCCTGCCCCGCCGTCTGGTGTTACTATGCATCCTAGGTATGTGAAGGTGTCTGTCTGTACCAGTTGCTGATTCCTTACTGATATGGGCTCAGGGCTGCTCACATTGAGCGTCATGACCTCTGACTTCTTTAAATTGATGTTCAAGCCCACCTGCTGGCTAAACTTATTAAGTCTATCCGTTTCTTCCTGGATGTGTTGATGTGAATGTGCTAGTAGTGCAATGTCATCTGCATATTCCAGATCTTCCAATGTAGAAAATGTAGTCCATCTTATTCCTCTTGGACTGCCCTCTGTTGTCTGGCGCATCACCCAGTCTATGACTGTTAAAAATAGAGTGGTTGATAAGGGGCATCCCTGTCGTACTCCTGTCTTCACCTCAAAGGTTAGGTTGCTCTGCCCAACACCACACGTAACGTTGGCATAGAGGCTTTTTATGATAGACACTATGCAGCTTGGAATTCCATAAGCCCTCAGTATTTTTATATAATACTGAAAATGCTGATAATGAACGATACAATAAAATCGTGATCACCCGTGTTTTTTTGAGTATTGTTCATTTTAAAACTGATTCCAAGACCAATAAAAAAGCTTTTCAAATGCAGAAAATTATTGTTAATTTCCCACATTATTTATCTGTACAATATCGTAGTCCTCGTATCAGTTACATAACGCTCTCTGAAACTTGTTTGAGCCAGCACTTTTTCAACAGGCGGTAAATGCACAGGATTTCCGACCAGAAGATCTATAAATAGCAAACGAACATTTCTATAAGGCAGGAGCTCGTAAGAAAGACAGAAAGAAAGAAAGACAGACAGACAGGCAGACAGAAAGGCAGAAAATGCTAGACAAGAGAAAAGTATCAGAAGTGAAGGGTTGGCCAGGAAATCGAGCTAGGGCCCATCTGAACGACTAGAGTGAATCTTGAAAGGCCAAACAGCCAACTCAGCACTCCGAGAACATCTATGGAGACAATGAGAGATTTACTGCTCTTTCAGGCATGTCGTAAGATGTGCCTAATTTGAGATACTGCATGACGTTGGCAGCCACAGTTGGGAACAATGCTACATAAAATATAATTGCTGGGGCTTATAAAATGTTCTCCCGTATATTCCGTGCACGAGAGGATGTATGATATTAACTAGTTTAAATAACATATTTTATGTCATGTATTTTAACCTGCTGATATAAAGATAGTCTATAATTGTAGCCCAGGTCAAAGATGTTTTCTATACTTACTTAGTCGTTCCCCTTCTACCGTGAGGTGTAGAGGGATGTTTTCTATAAGAGTGGCAATTGTTGGATCGCTTGCCTCTCACTGCAGAGTTAACTGGTTCGAGGTCACGCTGCAGTCTACCCAGCTGTAAATATGTACCTGACTGCTCTCTGAGTTATGGAAGGAGAACTGGTCACCGTAGCGTATAAAGCTGGACATTGTATTGTGAAGATCCCAAAACTTAAATCTGTTGCGGCTGAATTTTCCTTACTTTAGTGATGCTTTATTCCATCCCCACTTCACAGTTTGTTTTGAGAAAAACGCGTTCAAAGTTTTTGGGTTACTAGTTGAAAAGAAGGATATATTACATTAAAATAAACATTGTCATGGCGATCCGATCTGTTAACTGTAAGATATTGTGTATGATGATAGATTAAACGATTTTATGTCAATTTATGACCTTAGGTCAATTTTGGCCAAAAGTGGAGATGGGATAAAGTAGTACTATGTCGACGTTTTGTTATGGGGATACCTTTACCTGATTTAAGGTGTTTTTAAAGTCTGGTCAACAACAATCTAAATTAGAGGAGTCTTAAGCCAGCGCCGTAGCAATATATTTGCCCACCGGGGACAAACACTATCTGTTGTGCTCTTCCCCTTAGCCTCCCTAAAAAAGTCGAGAGGACTCTGGCACAATTTGCAGTCCTAACGTCCATAGAAAAAGGGGAAGGGGTCGACCTAGACGACGGTGGACCCAGGACATCGCAGAGAGTCTGAACTTGTCTTTGGTTGATGCAGGTCGACTTGCCCAGAATCGTGATGCGTTCAGAGCAGCTGTAACGGAGACAACGTTCTGGAAAGAATACGTCACATGATGATGAACGTCTGCTCTCAATGGCTTCTGTTTCTAAGGACAGCTGCTCCGTTATTTACCCCTCCCACCCATTGCTATAGCTGTATTTACGGCGAAATACTGTACATTATCATTCTCAGATGGTGACTGCATTAGCTCTATTGTACAAATCTGGTTTAATGTGAGTTAAATACACGGTTTTGGTTATTTTCACTGGACAATGGCACGTGTATGGAACCCTTAGGTGTCATTATTTATATTTTCACTGGACAATGACACGTGCACGAAACTCTTACGTGTCATTATTTATATTTTCTCTGGATAATGACACGTGTATGGAACCCTTAGGTGTCATTATTTATATTTTCACTGGATAATGACACGTGTATGGAACCCTTAGGTGTCATTATTTATATTTTCACTGGATAATGACACGTGTATGGAACCCTTAGGTGTCATTATTTATATTTTCACTGGATAATGGCACGTGTATGAAACCCTTGAGTGTCAATATTAATATTTTATCTACGTTTGGAGCATGGAGTCATAAATACAGCTGGTCTCCTTACAGAAAGCCAGCACCAGAAATAAATTCATCAGTTTTACAAGGGTTACTAGTTTACCTATTTGTTTTACGAAATATGGTTGCTAAACCCGTGAAAATTTAAAATTAATCGTCCGTTACAACATACTCGAGGGAATGGCAGTCTTGTTTCTTTCCTTGTTACCTCAGAGAACCCCGTAAACCAGATGGGTACCATTAAGATCATAAATACTAAATTAGATATTCCAGATGATGGAAAATAATTTATGGAAATTGTTTTCAGAACCTGTTCCTAAGGATGTCATATTCCCCCCTGCTCTCTTGAGTAGTGAGATCGGATGACTAGCCTTCTCGGTTTAGGGCGAAAAAATAGGAGGTCCCGTGTGCAAGTTGCGCACGTTAAAAATCCCACGGTAGTTGGAAATCGTAAAGAGTAGGCCTATCTCTGAAAGGTCGCTGCCCTGGCAAAATTTAAAAATTAGAAACCTACCCACCACAAAAATATTTATAGAATGTGTGATTTATAAATATACACATTGGGATTCTCGCCGATGCTACGGAGTTCGTGCACTGTGCTGAGATCCTCCTTGTGTGATCTAAGGGAGGAGATCGGAGCACCGATGGAGTTGTCCATGAGCAAAGAAGATAGTCCTTCAAACCAAACCAAACCAAACTAGACATATTACAAAAATAGAACCAAGGACAACCTCCGTAAAATATTATCTGGCACAGAAATGGAAATAAGCAGGTAGACAAGGAATAATTTGTCTTTTTAAAGTTGAGCTTGCCAGAGAGAGAGAGAGAGAGAGAGAGAGAGAGAGAGAGAGAGAGAGAGAGAGAGAGAGAGAGAGAGAGAGAGAGAGAGAGAGAGAGAGAGAGAGAGAGAGGGAGAGAGAGAGAGAGAGAGAGAGAGAGAGAGAGAGAGAGAGAGAGAGAGAGAGAGAGAGAGAGAGAGAGAGAGAGAGAGAGAGAGAGAGAGAGAGGAGAAGAGAGAGCGAGAGAGAGAGAGAGAGAGAGAGAGAGAGAGAGAGAGAGAGAGAGAGAGAGAGAGAGAAAAACCATTATTTAGTATCATCCTAAGAAACATATTAGACTTTTAAGAATAAATAATTTGAAGTTTTATACATTTTTCTGAGTGTGGTTTCCCTTATCTCTTGTAAAACATATTCTTTCCAAGCTTAGAATTTAAAGTTGGCGAGACTGCAGCGTTCAAGATAGAAATGAGGGATGGTAGGAACCATACCAAGATGAAGGGAGGAGATCAGATCCGCGTGTGGTTTGAAGACTATGATAACAACGCTAAGATGGCTGCCAAAGTCACAGATCTTAATAATGGCACTTACCTGGCTAGCGCGCCTCTTCTGTTTGAGGGAAGGCTAAGGTATTATCAAAACATCTATCATCTTGTTGCATTTTAGTTCGTTTTGTAATAGATCTTTGGTACCACCTCTTCCAACCTACATATCCTGTCTCTACCATCCTTCTTCTTTGAAGTTTTTTGTCATAGCTTTTTTTGTATTTGTTCTTGGTTTTTTTTTCCTGGAGGAAATAAGGTTTAATTCAGCGATCCTACTTCTGTGGCCTTTCACAGTTTAAGTCATGATTCCCAGTGCTCATAAACCACTATAACAATAGTGCATACAACGAACGAGGAAAAAAAGATGTCCTAATACTTTTTATTGTCTTTCTTGCCCGTATTTACTTGTATCACTGCAAGTGGCCCCTTGAAGATGTTTGGGTTACATCACCTCATCCATCCTTGCTTTGGGTAATTCTGTTGAATATTTTTTTACTTGGTGCACAAGCGTCATAACTGGCTGTTATGAATTGCTTGAAGAGGCGATTTTGTCTTTTCTTTCAATTATCATTACCACGCCCTGACATCCATATGGTTTTATTCTATCATCATCAGAAATACTACACTACCATTGTTCATGACTTCACTTAACAATCATTCTGCTAACTCCACTGCATATCATTTTGTTAATGTACTCCACAGTATCACTATTGACTCTGTTTAACTACCATCACTGTTAACTTTACTCCACAGCAGTAATGTAAATTACTCAACAGTAATCACTTCTAACACACGGTCTTTCTGTCCGCGCACTTTTAGTTAAGCACTGTTGGACCTAGCGATCTTTAGGTTACCGTGTCAAATTCCTCACGGAAACCGAGCTTTCAAACTTTGGTGTTGTAGACATTTGATATGGGGTTATAAAAACCTTCAGAAACATTACCTGCTAGAAAATCAGTTTTCTATTGGTATTAAGTTATTGAAGGAATGTTGTTTTACATTTCAGTATAAACAAGAACATTGTATTATAATTACAACAAAAGATTTAACAGTCTTAAATAGTGTTAAAATAATGATTTTTTCAATGTTTTAACATGACATTAGTCTTACACAATAACACCAATAGCTTAGTGCAAATATGTTCAACTTGTACATATATACTACTCGTCAAAAGTCAAGGGCCACCCTATTATTTTCAATATACTTTTATATAAGCGCATAGAATGATTAAATGAAGGAAGTTTTTAATAAAAATGGGTGCAATATCTTCCTCTGACAGTCCTCTATGCACGTTAAGCATAAAAACAACTTACCGACAACGATGGTGATCACGTGCAATTTGGTTTGCTGACCATACATTCACTTTTTTAATCAGTTTTTTCAAACTTCCGTACAACCAAACAGGTGAAGTAATCGTGCTGATTGACATTCCACGTGCAATGGCGACTTTTCGTGAACAGAGTTCACTCTTAATTTGTTTTACAATCAGCAGACTTAGGGTAGTTTCATCACTTGCAAAAACCATGCCACCGAGAAGAAGTCTTGACACCTTACAAAGAATGAGGGCTATAGCGTGTGTTGAAAGTGGTTTATCTGTCCGTGAGGTTGCTAGACGGCTTGCAGTGTCACACTCTACTACCCAAAGAATTTTGGAGAGATTTCAGGCCACAGGAAGTGTGGAGGATCGCCACCGGCCAGGTCGCCCTAGATGCACCAATAGACATGATGACCGGTACCTCTTGTTGTCAGCCCTGCGCCATCGAACAGTGACTTGTTCCACTCTAAGATGTCAGCTGAGACAAATTGTAAACGTTAATGTCAGTCAAAGCACCATTCGCAGACATTTACATGAATTTGGACTGGCTGCTCGACGTCCTGCAGTCAGAATCCCTCTTACTCCTGCTCATCGCAGAGCCCGTGTTGCTTGGTGTCGCGAGCACATCCGATGGACAAGGCAACAATGGAGTCAAGTTCTCTTTATTGATGAATCTCGCTTCACTGTGTCATTCGATGATGGCAGGATTCGAGTTTGGAGACGACCAGGAGAGCGATTTACTGATGACACAATTCGAGAGGTGGATTGTTATGGTAGGGGTTTTGTCATGGGCTGGAGACACTTCTACAGACACGGCAGGACCCCACTCTACATCATCCAAGGCAACGTGACTGGCTCAAGATACCAGAACGAAATCTTGAGACCAATTGTTCAGCCTGCTTTGGAGGCCATAGGTGATAATGCCATCCTCCAAGATGATAACGCTCGACCCCATCGAGCGTGTGTGGTGAATGAGTTTATTCAGCAACATGGGATCATCAGGATGGTGTGGCCAGCTCATTCACCTGACCTTTCTCCGATTGATCACCTCTGGGATGTCCTTGGTCGAAGATTGTCAACAAATCACCCCCTGCCAATGGATGTTGCACAGCTGACTGCATTTCTGCTTCAGGAATGGCAAGCTGTTCCTCAGGATACTATTCGGACCGTTGCGGACTCGATGCGTCTACGCTGTCTTGAATGCCTTGCTGCAAACGGTGGTCATATCCGATTTTGAAATGTCTATTTGTCCAATATCTATTGTGTGACTTTTGAAAAGGTGGGTGACACACTTCACAGCTTCATTGCGTTTGAATGTGTGTTTCCATTTCTTTACGTGACATGTCAATTTGGTATTCAATAAATGCCGTTTTGACTGATACCAATTACGTTTATATCAGATTTGTTTTATGGTTTCAACCAAGGTTTTTCTAAGTGGCCCTTGACTTTTGACGAGTAGTATATATAAAGCAAACATGTTATAGAACGTGGACGTCAAATACCATTACTGCTATCGCTAAAACCATCACTGTAAACTCTGCTCGGCTACAAGTATTGCCATTTCCACTTCACGATGATTGCTACCAGTTTTACCGTGATACCATTACTGCTTGTACTATTCCACGATGATAACGACTAGCGTGACTATGCTACAATTATTGCTACAATTACTGTAACCATCTTTGTAAACTGTAGGCTACTCATCTGTAATTACTGCAAACACTACTGCACAACAATCATTGTAAACGCTACACATCTACCATCATTGCTAACATTCCTTTACAACCATTGTTGTAAACTCTACTCATGTACCATCACTGCTAACATCAACCTGCGATCATTATTATAAACTCTACTCATGTACCATCACTGCTAACACTAACCTGCAGTCATCATTATAAACTCTACTCATGTACCATCACGGCTAACACCAACCTGCGGTCATTATTATAAACTCTACTCATGTACCATCACTGCTAACACCAACCTGCAGTCATCATTATAAACTCTACTCATGTACCATAACTACAAACTCTGCTCATCTACCATTACTGCTAACAGTACTCTCAAGCCACCATTATAAACCGAACTCATCTACCATCACTGCTAACATTATTCTGCGACCATAATTATAAACCAACTCATCTACCATCACTGCTAACATTATTCTGCGACCATAATTAACATCTCTAATCATGTACCATCACTGCTAACATTATTCTGTGACCATAATTAACAACTCTAATCATGTACCATCACTGCTAACATTATTCTGCGACCATAATTAACATCTCTAATCATGAACCATCACTGCTAACATTATTCTGCGACCATAATTAACAACTCTAATCATGTACCATCACTGCTAACATTATTCTGCGACCATAATTAACAACTCTAATCATCTACCATCACTGCTAACATTATTCTGCGACCATAATTAACAACTCTAATCATGTACCATCACTGCTAACATTATTCTGCGACCATAATTAACAACTCTAATCATGTACCATCACTGCTAACATTATTCTGCGACCATAATTAACAACTCTAATCATCTACCATCACTGCTAACATTATTCTGCGACCATAATTAACAACTCTAATCATGTACCATCACTGCTAACATTATTCTGCGACCATAATTAACAACTCTAATCATCTACCATCACTGCTAACATTATTCTGCGACCATAATTAACAACTCTAATCGTGTACCATCACTGCTAACATTATTCTGCGACCATAATTAACAACTCTAATCATCTACCATCACTGCTAACATTATTCTGCGACCATAATTAACAACTCTAATCATCTACCATCACTGCTAACATTATTCTGCGACCATAATTAACAACTCTAATCATCTACCATCACTGCTAACATTATTCTGCGACCATAATTAACAACTCTAATCATTTACCAAGTGTCCGAGTGACAGAGTGGTTAGAGCAATGGTCTCTCGTGGCAAAGGTGCCGGGTTCGAATCACGGTACCGACACATTCCAGTTTACCCAGCTGTAAATGGGTACCTGACTTTGAGTTAAGGAAGGAAAAGGCAGCGAGGAAGGGACTGGTCACCCCACTTCTCGATGCTGAACCTAGTATGGTGAAGTCTCTAACACTTCACTTCCCAACGGCAGTATTTGCTTATGGGACCACCTTACCTTTCATTTACTGTTACTGCTAATACTACCCTGCGACCATCATTAAAAACTCTAATCATCTATTATTACTGCTCACACTACCCTGCGACCATCATTATAAAATGTGCTCAGCTATAATTACTGCTATTTCTACTCCGCGATGAGTACTACTAGCTTTACTATGATACTACCACTGGTAATTTTGCTCTCCCATCATCACTATCAAACAATGTGGGCTTCTGTCTAATGTTTGGCACGTACAAAAAAGCACGACTTAACAGCCATTCACTGGATGAAAAAAAATAATTACAAAACATAATCATAAATACATCAAGATATTTGATTTCTCTAATGTTGACATTTTAAAAAGTCAAGAAATAAATGATGCTTTGCATCCCCAGGTTGCTTGTAGCACTAGCTTACCCAAGAGAATATCTCAGAGCTGTACTTTATATTCATCAAGTGTTGAAAACTTCCCGCCCAATTGCAGCAGTATACAGAACTGCTTTGGTAAGCTCTGCCTTTTTATTTTTTTTAAATAGTGTTTAATTAATATTTATTTAGTGGTTATGTCGTATCTCAAAAAAGTTCTATTTGTCATGTTCGTGTAGTTTAATATTTGAAGTGTTCATTAATTAACCACTTTAAGACATTTCTCCAATAAATGTAAGAACAATTTATCATTCCATTATAGCATCACTGTTGTCATCACAATTAATTGTGATTATAAGTAAATCCTCACTAGAGCAATTTAAAAAAAAAAGGAGAAAACACATCAATAAAGTAAGCTGTCTGTGCAGTGATAGAACTGACGTCTGTGTTTAGTTTACTCCAGCAATCATCATTGTCGTAATTTTTTTATAAATAGGGCTAAGATATTTATGGTCCCGTCCGAGCAGAGGTGATATAGTGAGAGCTATGTGAGAGGAAGGTGTGAGAAATAGTCCTGTTTACGAGGAGAACTGGTGTAAGAGAAAATACGGTCTTGGATTGAGTAATTGCTCTAAATCCAGCCTATCTAGTACGACACACTTTAATGGAGACGCACTTTCTCACTTGATACTGATTCAAATTACACTACCCTCACGTACGCACACACAAACAATTTTGTGACATAAATACGTACATACGTAGAAACCAGATAAACTATGGGTCACATATAAATGGCAGAAGTTTTGACCAACACCAATAGCTTAAGGTTTATTAAGTTTATTATATCGTTAGAAAATAGATCACAACATCAATACATAGTTATCATTACATCAGTGAATTTTAGTTACATAAGAGAAAGAAAATATACTCTCATAAACCCTCCCTCTGATATATGGAAAAATTAGGGAAGATCCCAACAGAGGTAATTTATCCAAAAGATCAGAACAATGATTGCTAATGGGAGTGGGGAGTAGTCAGGACGGATAAAGAATATGTCCTTAATTTAAACTCTCCCGTGGGCCTTCAGACTTAGTGAGAGATAGATAAAAGAGAAGATGTTATATTAGTAGTAACTTAAGAAATAAATTCTTTCGTTCCATTTCACTCTCTACATACATACAGTGAGCTCACTACAATTATGCTTACCCCTCTGCCGACGCTGCATACATTCCATGGACTTAATCAAACACAATGTATTTAAGACTATAATATGTCCTGTTGTTTGTCCAGTTCAGCCCCAGAAACTCCGTCTAGGCAACTGCTATTTTTCTCAAAGATTCGCTGAATTGGTGCGTTGATTATATTTTTTTTCCTGGGGGGGGGGGGGGGGGTGGGGGGGGGGGGGGGGGGTGGGGTGAGGTTTGTATTCCTCTTCGTACTGCAGGTATTGGGTTGGGATAAGTTTTTTCTAGGTTTCTGTCTTAGTGAATGTGAAAATATTATCAAACCGCAGAATGTTACACCCAGGCTGTTCTCGGAATGAAATAGCCGGGTATGACCCGTGAATGCTCTCTGTTGAATTTGGTGGTAGGAAAACTTTACTGTCATATGGGTTTGTTAAAAGAAAATTAGTGCTGTAAGTTCTGCCTCATCAGGCCAGGAAAATTTATATGTATAAGATGAAAAAATCTTCTGACATTGTCCCGTTCCAGTTTAACATTTAACACAAATTTTACGTAGCAGTGCTCTGGTTATTTAACGGCTCTCATGGATGGAGAAGGCTGACCGCGAAGGGTCTTTAACATCATATTTTTTTTTGCCGACAATGTGTGTATGTTAGGAACATATAATTGGGATGCCTTAAGACATCTAACCATGAATCTCTCTAAGAACCGTTGGATCGCAAAGGTATGATCACCTATATAAAAGAGAATATAGATAACAGGTAATCCTACTACTGTATAATTATATTCTAACACCCGCGTTTTAGGTAAGACCTGTAAAATCACTCCGGTATTTAATTATTTATATTAAAAAGAACTTCACTAACTCCGCCTATGCCGGTCCCAAGCCCAGATGAAAAAGGAGGAGGGCGGCCTGCATGGAGGCCGTAAGGAGGCAGCCCCTTCACCATGCAAAGGCACAACAGGCCAATCACCTGTTTGCTTTAAATCACGATTGCGAGCAATACAAGAGAGAAAACTGGACTGATTCTAAAGGCGACAAACTGGAACAGACTACGGACTACGACTTATGGAACTTGGAACACAAGAAGTATAAATGGGAAGGAAGAGGAGCTGGTGGAAGAGATGAGGAAAGCAAAACTAGAAATCCTGGCTATAACGGAAACAAAGAAAAAAGGACAAGGAGTCATGGATCTCGATGGCAACACGCTGCTCTACAGTGGTGTACCCATATCTGAAAGAGCTAAAGGGGGCGTGGGTTGCATTGTGGCCCAAAATTAAAAAGATAGTATCAAGGGATGGAACTTTGTCTCGGAGCGCATTATGGTTGTTAAACTAAAAGAAGGAGAAACCATAGTCAACCTGGTCATAGTGTATGGGCCAAATGAGGATGAGAGAGCAGAGGTCAAGGAGGAATTCTTCGAGCTGCTTCAAAGGACAGTCGATGACTGCCTAGATGAAGTTATCATGCTCGGAGATTTTAATGCCAGAGTTGGAAATGACCATGCTAGATGGGGTGGAGTTATCGGAAGATATGGAGAAGATACTCTCAATGACAACGGAAAGCGACTCCTTAGATTCTGCAGTGAGCAGAATCTGATCATTACAAACACACAGAAGAACGACCTGATAACTTGGAAACCCTCTGGATTAAATTCAAGGATATCATAAAGACAGCTGCTGCAGAAGCATGCGGTGAAGTCCGACTTGGGAACAAGAGAAAGAGGACACCTTGGTGGACAGAGGAAGTCAAAGAAAAAATAAGAGAGAAGAAAATGGCATGGAAACAATACTTAGGAGCTAAAAACACAACAGGACAAATGGAAAAATATAGAGAATATGTGACACTCAGAACAGAAGCAAAGAACAAAGTGCTAGCAGCAAAACAGAAGTCCTGGGAAGAATTTGGAGAAAAGCTAGAAAAAGATGCACAAGAAAACCAGAAATTGTTCTATTAGACTCTAAAGAACACGAGGAAGGAAAAACAATGCCCTCTCAAATTTATAAAGGACAAGCAAGGCAAATTGCTTACTGCCCCAAAGGAAGTAATGGAAAGATGGAAAGAATATTTCTCAGAACTCCTGGATGGTGAGCATGGTGAAGCATCAGAAATGATAAACACTAGCACAGAAGAGAAAACCAATGATGGTGAAGATGACATAAAGATGGAAGAACTGAAGGCAGCAGTGGAGAAAATCAAGATGGGCAAAGCAGCAGGGCATGATGGTATAACACCAGAAATGGTTAAGTTCATGGGAGCATCAGGCAACCTATTACTCTTAAGGGTTTTACAGGCAGCGTGGTACAACAAGACCATACCAAAGGATTGGGAGATTGCCATCATAACACCAATTTTCAAAAAGGCTGACAATCGACAGTGTGGAAACCATAGAGGCATATCCCTTCTCAGTGTCCCTGGTAAAATCTACTCTAGAATCCTAGAGCAGAGACTCCGACGCCTAGCTGAGCCACAATTGGATGAGGTCCAGTGCGGATTCCGAGCAAACCGAAGTACTCAAGACCTAATCTTCACACTCAGACAGCTGAGTGAAAAGGCCCTTGAGTATAAGAGTGAGATACATCTTTGTTTCATAGATCTGGAAAAGGCGTTTGATAGGGTCCCCTGGAGCAAACTTTGGGAGTGTTTGGCAAGGAAGAATATTCCAGCACCTCTGATTCATGCTATACAGAGCTTCTACAAATCTTGCAGAAATTATGTGAGGACAGCAAACCATAAGTCAGAAGAGTTCAGGACCACCACTGGTGTAAGACAAGGTGATATCCTATCACCTTACCTCTTCATACTCCTTATGGACGATGTCATCAAGGCATGTAAGGAGAGAACAAGAAAGTATTCAGTGGGGTACTGGAAGATGAGACAGGTCTATATTTCGGAGCTGGCATTTGCAGATACGGAGCGAAGGATTCAGGCTTTCGAGCATAAATGTTACAGAAGAATTTTGCGCATTTGCTATAAAGAGCACAAAACAAATGTCTATGTTAGAGAGAAGATAAACACCTATGCAGGCCATCAAGAACCACTTTTGTCAATAGTGAAACGTCGAAAGCTTGCCTGGTTTGGACATGTAACTCGTCATGACTCCCTTTCGAAAACGATCCTCCAGGGAACAGTCGAAGGTAAACGGAGAAGAGGAAGGCAAAGAAAATCCTGGGCTGATAACATCAAAGAATGGGCAGGACACGGTTTCTCCACACTTGTACGCATTGCTGAGAATAGAGAGCAGTGGAGGACCCTGTCTGCTGATGCTTCCACCATGGCACCCCTACGACCCATGACGGGTTATGGGTTGAGATGAGATGATGATGATGATGTTGCCCTGATTGCTAAATCAGAGGCACATCTCCAATCCAACCTGCAAGTCTGGAAGGAAGAGCTGGAGAAGAGAGGGATGGTCATAAGTAGCTCTAAAACAAAATCCATGGTGATATCAGGAGAAGAAAAAAGACATTAGATTAAGCTGGGAGAACAGGTCCTGGAGCAGGTCGACCACTTTAAATACCTCGGAGCTATCATAGACCGAAAGGGAGGCATCAAAGAAGAGTTGGCCACTCGAAAAGCAGCAGCTGAGAGACTTTTTCAGGCCATAAATCGAGGATTCCTCAGCAAGAGAGAGGTTGGTAAGAAAACGAAGATGGCTGTATACCGCTCCACCTATGTCCCAGTCTTGACATATGGATGCGAGTCATGGGCAATGACTACAACCCATAAAAGCCAGATCCAAACCTCAGAAATGAGGTATCTGAGGAAGGTGGTTGAAGTAACAAGAAGAGACATGGTACGCAACCAGACGAAACGTCAAGGCCTTAAATCCTACCCCCTGCAGACCCAAGTAGAACAGTCCCAATTAAGATGGTTTGGCCATGTCTGCAGAATGGGAGAAGATCTGATACCCCGACAAGCATGGGAAACAAAGAGCCAAGGATCCAGATCCCGAGGACGACCCAGAGTCCGCTGGGAGGACAACATTAGACAATCTTTGAAGGACCGAGGACTAGAATGGAACCAGGCCAGGAGGAAGACAGCCGATAGGATAGTCTGGCGCTCTCTCTTCCAAACCTCTACACCTCACGGTAGAAGGGGAACGACTAAGTAAGTAAGAACTTCACGAGTGTCTAGCTAATATATCGCTTTTAACACTAGCTATGAACAGTTAATTACTTAAGATTTACACAAGATGAAATAGAAATAAATTGTTTTTAAACAATTTCGATCGCCTAGCGTCTTATAATTATTTTACGCATCTATTACTCGGGAAATAACGGGTAGTTACATTTTCGATTTACATCTGGAGAACTTTGCTATAGGTTTATTTAATAGGTTTAAATTAACATAAAAATCCAGTGAAATATAATGAACTTAACACGTTAAAACTCTTAAATGCTAACAATATTTTACCGCAAATCAAGAAACTAAGAATAGATCTCCACGTTATTTGTATAGAGAATCCAATAAAATAAGACTCCAAATGCGCGCTAGACTATTCCAGAACTCTTGATAGCAATATGATTCTAATAAACTTCTTTTTCTTCTTCAGTCTTCAAAATGGTCAATATCTGTCTGTTTCTTCAATTCTGCCCCATGATGATTGTCTGGTCATTTTTCTCTTTTTCTTCCAATCGTTTCTGTTGTCACTATATATATATATATATACACACACACACAATCTTTCCTCTTCTCAGAACATGACGTGTGGACTGCTGTCTTCTAATACAAGTAATGATCTTCTTTTGCTCAGTTTTTTTCTTGCAGAATGTCCTTAAAATTCTTGTTAGCTATTCATTGTATTTTAATTTATCTTTAAGTATAATTTTACTTCGAGTAGCTTGATGATCGTCGTCGGATATCACCTATAGCACGTGTTGCTACTGACTGGAAGAGGTGGTTCCTCATGAACCTGATTACAGCAGTTATCTTTTTCTTTGATTCTCAAAACTTTACAAATGACAACAAAGTGTGTCCCCCTTCCCCCCCTATATATCTTCAGTTTGTGCTTGGTAGACTCCGACAGTCTTTCATTAAAAACTCTTAATCTTAAGGTAGTAAGGATGGAAGAGGTAAAGGTACCCCCATCTCATTGCTGTCATATCACAAAGCCTTTTGAGATGTTTAGCTTATTCAGTATTCATAGCTAACCTCTATATCTAGTCATCATTCAACCGGCCCATACCCAGTTGACGTGCCTGGTAGACGGACACTCTCCTCTGCCAGGTTTTTATTGTCGTAATATTTATTAATATCAAAC
This sequence comes from Oreohelix idahoensis, assembly GCA_024509875.1. Taxonomy (NCBI): domain Eukaryota; kingdom Metazoa; phylum Mollusca; class Gastropoda; order Stylommatophora; family Oreohelicidae; genus Oreohelix; species Oreohelix idahoensis. Next base: position 160,184 of record JAMPIV010002785.1, on the reverse strand, counting down.
ACGTACTACATGCACGTTATTAACACAAAATACTGTTATCTAGAGAACCTTCAATTTAGGAGAAGGAAAGGGATGAGAAGAACAAAAAGCAGAAGAAGTAGTTGTAGCAGCCTAAAAAGAGCAGTATTAGTAGCAGTGGTAGTACCAATAGGAAAATTAATAGTAATAGTAGTGATGCAAATAATTATTATAATAGTACTGTAGTAGTAGAAAGAGTAATAGTAATAATACAAATAATAGTACTACAGTACCAGACGTAGTAATAGTAGTTATAATAAATGATGGTGGTGGTAGTAGCAAAAGGAGAGAGGAAGAAAAAAGACAAATCATGTAAAACAGCAACATTAATTACACTGACAAACAACATTTTTCTTTCTTATATAAGAATAAGTGTTCTTAGGTCAGTTTCTTGCGCTGATTTCAAATCTGAAATCCGTTTATCTCTATCACATCGGGTTTTTAAGATATTTGTGAATAAATATATTTTTGGGAAACCGTTATTTGCTCCGTTTCATTTTTACTGTATAACATTAAAAATTAATAAAATGCAAAATAATTCTACTTTTTATACTGCTAAAAGATGCATGACATATGTTACGCTATTTTTCAAATAGTTACTGTATTTTGAAATAATTCTGAGCGAAATATGGCTTCTAGAAGTTTCGGCTGATCTGTTCTGTTACGTGTGCGGATATTTTACCGATCGTGTTCACCAGAAAAACTTTACACCATTACTAAAGAAAGCATATGAACTTTATTTCGATTCGAAAGTTGATGATGCAAATAAATCTTGGAAGCCAAATGCAGGTTGTTCGACTTGTGCAAATACATTGGCAGGTTGGTTACGAAAATCGCCGAAGCATAAGTCGATGCCTTTTGGAGTGCCAGTAATATGGCGTGAACCGACAAATCATGCTACTGATTGTTACTTCTGCTTGACAAATATCCATGGTTTCACTTTTAAAACTAGAAAGTCTGTCGTTTATCCAAATATTGAATCGGTTTCGAAACCAGTGCCTCATGATCCAATCACGTGTCCGATCCCAGTTCCACCAGAACAATATCCGTTGGACGTGAATGAACCATCAGAAAATGATAGTTTACCTGCTTTTGAAACTAATTCTGACTTGGATTATATACCGGTGAATGATGGTGTTCACTTAATTAACCATTCAGAACTTTCAGATCTAATACGTGATCTCGCTCTTATCAAGCGGAATTACTCGTTCGCGACTCAAAGAATGGAATCTTTTAGCGCCCAATACTCCGATATCTAAATTTCGTCATAGACACAGAGAACTTGTTCAATACTTTGAGATGGATAATGACATTTGCTATTGCAAAGATGTAAATGGTCTAATGGTGCAGCTCGGTCATGAGCACATAATCAACGAAAGGCGACTTTTCATCGACTCTTCCAAGATTAGTCTAAAAGCCGAGTTATTGCATAACGGAAATTTATTTTCATCAATTCCAGTCGCCTATTCTGTTCATATGAAAGAAACTTATGACAATATGGCTATACTTTTGGCAAAAATAAAGTACAATGACTACCAATGGCGGATTTGTGGAGACCTAAAGGTCATTGCAATTCTCACGGGCATGCAGACTGGGTATACTAAATTTTGTTGCTTCCTATGTGAATGGGAAAGCCGCAACAGACAGGAACATTATGCAAGAAAGGTGTGGCCTATCAGGGATCGTATGCAGCTCGGGCATAAAAATGTAATACACGAGCCATTAGTTAACAAAGACAGCATCATTTTACTACCGTTACATATAAAGTTGGGGCTCATGAAGAATTTCGTAAAAGCATTAGATAAAACGAGCAAAGCTTTCACTTATCTTCGAGAAAAGTTTCCGCAAATTAGCGATGCAAAGACAAAGGAAGGTATCTTTGTAGGACCTCAGATTAGGAAAGTTATTGCAGACAAACAATTCGAGAACTTGTTACATGGTAGTGAACTTCACGCATGGATGGCATTCAAATCGATCGTCGATAACTTTCTGGGAAATCACAAATCTGTCGACTATGTGCATACTGTTAAGCAGTGCATAGATGCATACAGAATTATGGGCTGTAACATGTCCCTCAAAATCCATTTGCTCGATTCGCATCTTGACTTTTCCCCTGACAACCTTGGCGAAGTCAGCGATGAACATGGAGAACAATTCCATCAAGATATCGCCGTAATGGAGTCACGTTATCAAGGACGGTGGAGTGTGACCATGCTTGCCGATTATTGTTGGATGCTTCATCACGATGTACCACATGCCATTCACCGACGACAGTCGACTGCAGAGAAATTCAAGCCTACATAACTGTTATACTTCTTGTACGAATGATGTTGTAATACTGTATGTGTTGTTAATAAACTTCAATTGCGTATTTCTAGAGATCCCGACCTGATAGAGAAAAACGGTTTGCAGATTTAGAAACAGCACATTAAAATTGACCAGAAAAACATAGAAATGTTAGAGAAAGAAAAAAACACTTTTTTTTTGTTAGCCAGTGTTATAGTAAGGACAGATATAGGAAGAACAAATTTAAGGACATTTCTTACCATTTTTTTGTTTTGCAAGAAAATGTCACCCTTGTTATGCAGGCAAGTGAGGCTGCCCCATGTTACCACACACAAGTTGTTCCAGGGTTTGACTCATCTGAGTTGTGTAATCTCACAGAAGTTAATGGATCACCCTGGTTTTGTGGTCATCCAGTCAAACATGAACTTAGCTGCACAGACTTTGTTGGGACCATTGTTGTTGGTCAAACTAGCAACTATCCCGTTACAGATGCTGAAATGGACATATTAAAACGTCCATGCAGGTAACTGTGCTCAGTTTGCTGGTGTCTGCATTTTTATTGAATATTTTCAAACCACAGAGCTTCTGCATGATCAGAGGTTCTGCAAAATCAAAGATTCTTCATCAACAGTTTTTTTTTCCTGTACCTTGATCATCTCTCTCAAAATTACTTTTACCAGATCTTATAGCTCCAGGATATGAACCTGTCTGTCCATTGTTATCATAATCACCCCTTTGTCTTATAGGCATTTTCTCTTTTCCAGGAATACATATTTTTAGTCATGGTTGAACTCATAGCAACATATTTTGTATGTTTTATCTGGGAATTTATATAATTTTTTTTTACATTTTAAATGTTATGATTGTTTTATTTTTGGGTCTAACTATATCTTTAATTACTTTGTTAAAGCCCAGATTCAGATTTCACAGCCTAATTTGAAGCTTATTTGCATAAGTGTCTACCTCCTGGCCTGGTTCCATTCTAGTCCTCGGTCCTTCAAAGATTGTCTAATGTTGTCCTCCCAGCGGACTCTGGATCGTCCTGGAGGTCTGGATCCCTGGCTCTTAGTTTCCCATGCTTGTCGTGGTAGCCAATCTTCTCCCATTCTGCAGACATGGCCAGACCATCTTAGTTGGGACTGTTCTACTTTGGTCTGCATGGGTTGGGTTTTTAGGCCTTGACGTATCGTCTAGTTGCGGACATTATCTCTTCTTGTTTCTTCAACCACCTTCCTCAGATACCCCATTTCTGAGGTTTGTGCTAAAATTCAAATACAATAATTCTTACTTTGAAAATGTAAATGCAATAATTTGCTACCATGGCAATATGCCCAACTCATATGCTCTTGCATTATTGGTTTCTTTAACTGTTTGTTTTATATAATCAGGTTGCCAGTTGTTTGCTCAGTAACACCATAATTGTATCTTACTATATGCTTCATGAAAGCAGTTCTTGTTATTATTTCTTTGCATCGTCAAATACTCTAGGGACCTGCATAAAGTGTCAGTAGAAAGTAAAATACTACATTTATCTGACAAAGTTTTGAAAGTAGAACAAATCATTATTGCAAGATCAAATATTGTGTTCAGCAGCCACAAGCTAATACTTACTTACTTACTTAGTCGTTCCCCTTCTACCGTGAGGTGTAGAGGTTTGGAAGAGAGAGCGCCAGACTATCCTATCAGCTGTCTTCCTCCTGGCCTGGTTCCATTCTAGTCCTCGGTCCTTCAAAGATTGTCTAATGTTGTCCTCCCAGTGGACTCTGGATCGTCCTGGAGGTCTGGATTCCTGGCTCTTTGTTTCCCATGCTTGTCATGGTAGCCAATATTCTCCCATTCTGCAGACATGGCCAGACCATCTTAGTTGGGACTGTTCTATTTGAGTCTGCAGGGGTTGGGATTTTAGGCCTTGACGTATCGTCTAGTTGTGGACCATGTCTCTTCTTGTTACTTCAACCACCTTCCTCAGATACTCCATTTCTGAGGTTTGTGCTAAAATTCACACAAAATAATTCTTTACTTTGAAAATGTAAATGCAATAATTTGCTAATTTGAAAATGTAAATGTAATAACATTCTAATCCTGAAACACAGTAATTTACTCATCTCAAAACTCTTATTAAGATCTTTTAATATCAAATCTGAGATATAATAAATCTGTAACCTCCATGTTGAGACACAATGATACACCGCTCTTAGAGGTCAGATATAATGATATAGTTTAGATTTATGTGTTTGGTTTGACAAATTTTACAGAGAGCCAAGGTGTTTGGTTTTACACATTTCACAGTGAGCCAAGCTTTACATTTGTATGTTTGTTTTTATTAACTTTACAGGAAACCATGCATAAAAAATATCCCAACCAACTTTGAGCTGACTGTATCACTAGGTGAGTGTAAAAGGTTTGATAAGAGCAAAGAAATTTTTGCAATTGGAGTAAAAAGAAGATGAAGAAAAATTTTTAAAAAATTTAAAAACAGGAGTTGGGAAAAGGTAGGAGGTGAGCATAAAGAGAAAGTATAATATAATAATGTGTGGATGGTCATTTCTGAAGTAAATTTGATTCACCTAATTCTGTCTTCAAAAAAAAAAAAAAAAAGGAAATACAAGTGTTAGCAACAAGTTACCCTGCCATAAAGTCTTGCCACAGAACACCTGGACACAAGAAGTTCCAACAGGATACTTTTTAAAAAATGAATGGTTCCCTCGGTTCTGCTATTTTCCCAAACCAGATTATGCACAGTGCTTTAGGAACAAACAGGTATGGGATTTTCATCTAAATGCTTACACATTTTTAAGTGCCACACACAGATGATTTTTCTGTGTTGTCTGTTTCAGACTGCATGTAGTTGTGCATGCTTCGTAACCATGTAGTATTTCATTATATTAAGTCTAATAAAGAAAGCAACATATATTTTACTCTCATTAAAAATGCCTCCTAATTTTCTTTTCTTCATACGCTCACCAGTATAAACAACACACAGTCATATAGATGATGAATATTGTAGCTAGTGTATGCTTCTTCATACACAACACAGATAATTATAACTTTATAACTAACAAATAAAATGACAAAAATAAAAAATCTTAATCTCAAATATCACGGGTCCTTTGTATGGCTCTGAAACATGGAGAACAAAAGCAACAAACAAAAAGTTAAAGGCTTTCATAAATGGATAACAAAATTAGGATTATATCAGAGCTGTGTGCTTTCTGCGCTTCTCTATGGCGCGGAGAGCTGGAGAGTTACAGAGAAGGAAATGTCGAAATTTCCTCTTTCCACACAACATGCCTAAGAAAAATTCTCCGAATCTTTTGGCCGAATACCATCACCAACCAAGATCTGCTTACTCGGAGCAAGCAAGAGGACATGCACACCATCATAGTTGGCAGACGCTGGAGCTGGGTTGGCCATGTCCTCAGACGAGACCCCGATGCCATCACAAGAACAGCTATGCTTTGGACTCCTGAAGGAAAACGAAAGAGAGGCCGACCAAAAACAACTTGGTGGAGGACTGTGGAGGCTGAGATGCAAAGAATGAACCAGAGTTGGGGCACTGTACGAAGGATGGCCGCCGACCGAGCAAAGTGGAATCAATTTGTTGTTGCCCTACAAGACGCCACCAGGCGTAAAGGCCACTGACTGCTTTGACGATCGGCGGCTAAGGATCAAAGAAGAAGAAGAAGATAAATGGATGCTTGTGCAAAATTTAAGAATTAAAGTGCCTAGCTGGCAGATAGAATAGTAACAATTCGCTCTCGTAGCTAGGTACTGGGTTCAGTTCCCTGTAAGCCTATCACTTCTGTTGTTTTTCTGTTGTCTAGTCATCTACTTCTTTATTTCTCACCTGAAACATGCCTTTGCGTATTATTTATTTATTTAAGAATTAAAGTGATATGATAATATCATCAATGTGGTAATGATGGAAATGTTCAGATAAATACGAGCAAGAATATAGGTAGAGGAAAACACATTGGCATTCAGTAGGACTCATATTGAGAAAATGAGTTGATAGCATTCCATTGCTGTCTTTGTTCTGGAATCACTGGGTAGTGAGATCAGATGCCTAGCCTTCTCAGACAAGGGCAAAAAAATAGGATGTCCCGTGTGCAAGTTGCGCACGTTAAAAATCTCACGGCAGTTGGAAATCGTAAAGAGTAGGCCTATCAGGCCACTGCCCTGGCAAAATTTAAAAATTAGAAACCTACCTACCACAAAAATATTTATAGAATGTGTGATTCTTAGATACGCACATTGGAATTCTCGCCGGTGCTACAGAGTCTGTACACTGTGCTGAGATCCTCCTTTTGTGTTCTAAGGGAGGAGATCGGAGCGCTGATGGAGTTGTCCGTGTGCAATGAAGATAGTCCTTAAAACCAAACCAAACCAACATCTTCTTAATATCCTCTTATATCATCTTATATCCTCTTATATCATCTTATATCCTCTTATACTTATATATTCTTATATGGGACCCAAAGATGCAGCAATAGAGAATGCAGTCAGCGACCCATAGCTTGACTGCTTGCGTCAGGGTCAGCGAACTTGGTGGTCCTGGAAACAGGCTGCATCACTGCAGTCTGGCTGAGAGAGTAGGGATCGAAGAGAGAATGCAAACCCGGTCCCAAAAAATGCTGTGCTGAAGTTGGATGTGTCGGCCAAAAGGCGCAGATATCGCAGCTCCGGTGTAAACAGACACAACGCAACCAACGTCCTTTTCAGGACGAACGAGGAAGAAGAAGATATATTCTTATATCATCTTGCATCTTTTGATATCATCTTATATCATCTTGTATTTTCTTATATCATCTTATTTCTTTTTATATCCGCAGATACTCATTTTTGGAGATTCCAATGCACGTGGTCACTACAAGCATACAAAAATGTATTCTAATTGTAAGGACATTAAGAAAGCTTTGACGAAAAACTGGCACAAACCTCTTCTGTGTGTTCATAAGAAAAACAATTTTACTGTGGCATGGAACCCTCATACTAACCCGTTCATGCATGGGGTATGATAACTTTTACACTATAGAACCAACACCTGTATTTATTTGTGAATTTACCGTCATTAGAGCTGCAATATTAGACATGGTTTGATTAAATCCTGAATGTTATGATAAATTCAGTCACTAAATTCTGAACATTTTCAAACTTCTACATAACTATGTAATCTCCTAAATCAGTGGCATAACTACAATGGAAAGGGCCCCCTGAGCACTAATTAAGTGGATTCTTTCTTATAAAATGGGTTCAACAACTATAATCAATATATGGCAAATCTGTATAAAAAATATAACTACTTACTTCATCATCATCTGTACCCATTAGTTCCCCAAGGAGCATAGGCTTTCAACAAACTTATTCCAGGTCCTCATGCTATATGCTATCCCCTCAAGATCTTTCAAAGGCTTTCAACAAACTTATTCCAGGTCCTCATGCTATATGCTATCCCCTCAAGATCTTTCAAAGGCTTTCAACAAACTTATTCCAGGTCCTCATGCTATATGCTATCCCCTCAAGATCTTTCAAAGGCTTTCAACAAACTTATTCCATGTCCTCATGCTATATGCTATCCCCTCAAGATCTTTCAAAGGCTTTCAACAAACTTATTCCAGGTCCTCATGCTATATGCTATCCACTCAAGATCTTTCAAAGGCTTTCAACAAACTTATTCCAGGTCCTCATGCTATATGCTATCCCCTCAAGATCTTTCAAAGGCTTTCAACAAACTTATTCCAGGTCCTCATGCTATATGCTATCCTCTCAAGATCTTTCAAAGGCTTTCAACAAACTTATTCTAGGTCCTCATGCTATATGCCATCCTCTCAAGATCTTTCAAAGGCTTTCAACAAACTTATTCCAGGTCCTCATGCTATATGCTATCCCCTCAAGATCTTTCAAAGGCTTTCAACAAACTAATTCCAGGTCCTCATGCTATATGCTATCCCCTCAAGATCTTTCAAAAGCTTTCAACAAACTTATTCCAGGTCCTCATGCTATATGCTATCCACCCAAGAGCTTTCAACAAACTTATTCCAGGTCCTCATGCTATATGCTATCCCCTCAAGATCTTTCAAAGGCTTTCAACAAACTTATTCCAGGTCCTCATGCTATATGCTATCCCCTCAAGATCTTTCAAAGGCTTTCAACAAACTTATTCCAGGTCCTCATGCTATATGCTATCCCCTCAAGATCTTTCAAAGGCTTTCAACAAACTTATTCCAGGTCCTCATGCTATATGCTATCCCCTCAAGATCTTTCAAAGGCTTTCAACAAATTTATTCCAGGTCCTCATGCTATATGCTATCCCCTCAAGATCTTTCAAAGGCTTTCAACAAACTTATTCCAGGTCCTCATGCTATATGCTATCCCCTCAAGATCTTTCAAAGGCTTTCAACAAACTTATTCCAGGTCCTCATGCTATATGCTATCCCCTCAAGATCTTTCAATGGCTTTCAACAAACTTATTCCAGGTCCTCATGCTATATGCTATCCCCTCAAGATCTTTCAAAGGCTTTCAACAAACTTATTCCAGGTCCTCATGCTATATGCTATCCCCTCAAGATCTTTCAAAGGCTTTCAACAAACTTATTCCAGGTCCTCATGCTATCCCCTCAAGATCTTTCAAAGGCTTTCAACAAACTTATTCCAGGTCCTCATGCTATATGCTATCCCCTCAAGATCTTTCAAAGGCTTTCAACAAACTTATTCCAGGTCCTCATGCTATATGCTATCCCCTCAAGATCTTTCAAAGGCTTTCAACAAATGTATTCCAGGTCCTCATGCTATATGCTATCCCCTCAAGATCTTTCAAAGGCTTTCAACAAACTTATTCCAGGTCCTCATGCTATATGCTATCCCCTCAAGATCTTTCAAAGGCTTTCAACAAACTTATTCCAGGTCCTCATGCTATATGCTATCCCCTCAAGATCTTTCAAAGGCTTTCAACAAACTTATTCCAGGTCCTCATGCTATATGCTATCCCCTCAAGATCTTTCAAAGGCTTTCAACAAACTTATTCCAGGTCCTCATGCTATATGCTATCCCCTCAAGATCTTTCAAAGGCTTTCAACAAACTTATTCCAGGTCCTCATGCTATATGCTATCCCCTCAAGATCTTTCAAAGGCTTTCAACAAACTTATTCCAGGTCCTCATGCTATATGCTATCCCCTCAAGATCTTTCAAAGGCTTTCAACAAACTTATTCCAGGTCCTCATGCTATATGCTATCCCCTCAAGATCTTTCAAAGGCTTTCAACAAACTTATTCCAGGTCCTCATGCTATATGCTATCCCCTCAAGATCTTTCAAAGGCTTTCAACAAATGTATTCCAGGTCCTCATGCTATATGCTATCCCCTCAAGATCTTTCAAAGGCTTTCAACAAACTTATTCCAGGTCCTCATGCTATATGCTATCCCCTCAAGATCTTTCAAAGGCTTTCAACAAACTTATTCCAGGTCCTCATGCTATATGCTATCCCCTCAAGATCTTTCAAAGGCTTTCAACAAACTTATTCCAGGTCCTCATGCTATATGCTATCCCCTCAAGATCTTTCAAAGGCTTTCAACAAACTTATTCCAGGTCCTCATGCTATATGCTATCCCCTCAAGATCTTTCAAAGGCTTTCAACAAACTTATTCCAGGTCCTCATGCTATATGCTATCCCCTCAAGATCTTTCAAAGGCTTTCAACAAACTTATTCCAGGTCCTCATGCTATATGCTATCCTCTCAAGATCTTTCAAAGGCTTTCAACAAACTTAGTCCAGGTCCTCATGCTATCCCCTCAAGATCTTTCCATCCCTTCTTTATCCCTTTTTTTCTGTCATCAGAATATTCCAGGTCCTCATTAAGCTAAATGCTATTCCCCTCAAGATCTTTTCAAAGGCTTTTCAACAAAAACTTATTCCAGGGTCCTCATGCTATATGCTTTCCCCTCAAAGTCTTTCAAAGGGCTTTCAACAAAAAACATTATTTCCACAAGGGTCTCATGCTATATGCTATCCCTCAAGATCTGATTCAAAGGGCTTTTCAACCAAAACTTATTCCCAGGTTCCTCTTGCTATTATGCTTTCCTCTCTATGATCTTTCAAAGCGCTTTTCAACAAACTTATTTCCAGGGGTGACGCATATATGCTATCCCCTCAAGAATCTTTCACCAAGGCCCTTCTTTATCAAACTTTTTTTCTGGTCATCAGATGATGCTGTATGATGTTTATACAACATGAACAAAGGTTCTATAAAAGAATATTAACAAATGCCAGGTCCTTGCTTATGCTATCCCCTACTATTTATAGACTTTCAGAAGGCTAATTTTTAACAAAACTTTTTCCAGGTCATCCTCAATATGCTAATAGGTATCCCTCAAGATCTTCTAAGGCTTTCAACAAAACTTGCTCATTCCTCATCTATCATCTTGCAATCCCCTCACAGTCATCTGTACAAAGGGGTGCTTATGGTCAAAGCAAAGCTAGATTCCAGGGTCCTCCACTGCTATTGCTATCCCCTCAAGAATGCGTTTCAAAGGCTTTGGATAAAATAACTCTATATTGGTCCTGCCCATTGCTATGATGCTATCCCTCAAGATTTTCTTTCTCATGCCTTGTCCTCAAACTTGTTCTCCCGGTTACCTTCGATACTGTTATCCTGGAAGATCTGTTTTTCCGAAAGGGAAGTTCATGTCGAGGAGACTTATTCAGGTCCTAACGCATGCCAAAACACAGTGCGAGCTTTCGACGTTTCAATAGCTGACAAAAGTTGGTTCTTGGTGGCTCATGCTCTCATTAGTGTGTGTTTATTTTTTCTCCCTCTATACATAGACGCTTTCGTTTTGTGTCATCTTTTATTAGCAAATGCGACTCGTCATGAATCTTCTTTTCTTATAACAGGAACATTTGGTACTCTCGTAAGAGCTATGAATCCTTCGCCTCCCGTATCTGCAGTGAGGACTGTTCCAGGCCGCTCACTCGACCCCGATTGATAACAAGAATAGATAAGTTACAATGTTCGATTTGTACATTCTAATGTTGATCTTCACTAGGAAAACCCGTGGATGTAGGGGGTTAGACTTTTCCAGATCCTCATGAATCAAGCCTTGTCATGGCAGCTGTGGCACATCTCTCACTGCCCAGTCTTTGTGTTGTCTTGATTTCTCTTACTTGGATCTTCCATCACTACATTATAGGTGGACTCTCCCTGGAGATCATTTTCGAAAAAGGTGTTAACTTCTTCCCAACGGCGAGCTTTGCCGCCATTTAACGTAATTAGTTGGTTATTGGTGGCCTAACATGTTTTCTTCTGGCTATTCACCCTAATATCTTAAGCATTTTTTTATATTAATTATCCACTATGCGCAAAAATTCTTCCATACGATCTTGTTAACTTTTTCCTTCAGTACTAGAGGTAAGGTCTTGATCCGTATCTGATTCTGTTCCAGCTACTAAGATCGATATCTATCAGCAAATTAATACAAGTAGATTAGCAAAGAGGTCGGCCAGCCAATCGTTATTTTCCAGTTTCAGTTTTATGGCAAGTCGTAGAGAGCCATCTGACGTCTTGATCCCTGATTTCTTTCACTGTCTACTCTGCATCCGGTGAGTAATATAGTGATGAATATTACTGTAGATATTTAATTCAGGTGTTATCTTCTACAGAGCACCTGGGGACATGATACGTAATCCCTGGTCGAACTGTCCTACAGTGTGTTTTGACAAATAGATATAACTCCTTCAATACTAATTTATTTCTGTCTACGTTTTGCTTAGCTTTTTTCCAGTCTAGAGGTAACCAGTCTTGAATGCGCTGATGCGTCCTGCTGTTAGTATATCAATATCTATGATGCTGGTACAAAATACGTAGATTGCGAATGATGTCATTACTTGCTTGAAGTGTTTTATGTCAAGATCACGAACGACAGCGACTTTTGCTGAAATCGATGACTTGTAGATAGTAATATTACAGTAGTCTCTAATGTTAGCATCGCCTTGACGAACTGCTACAGAGACTTCTGAATCGAATTCTCCATATGTCTTTTGCTGTTGCAAATAAAGCATACTTAGTGTTTACTGGTATAGCGCTTCAACTGTATAATGGTTGTTTGGCTATCAAAAACTGAATGTTGTATTTATTTGCATATACATTCATTGCCAACTCTATCAAATCCTTTTGTAAATCGATGACTTACAATAGTTAACCGGCATTTAATCTATATTTTTAAAAGCTTTGTATATACATATTACACAATAAATAATTCTAAAGTGTGTGGATTAACCAGTAATGAAATGGCGATAGGCCATATTTTACTGTAAATTTTACATTTTATGATATTACATTCAGTCATACTAAATTCTTGACTCTGAGAATAATGAAAAAATTATGTGCATTTATTTCACTATATATTTATAACTTTTTTCTAGAACGCTCTCGACATTTCAACATCATATAAATCTACTTCTTAACTGCATAACTAGTGTAGTGAAGTTACAGACCAAATGTTTACTGTATTATTTTATCATTTACATCTGAATATTACCTAATCAGTGTGTCGCACTGCCCTAAATATCTATAAATAATGAAAAATAGAGTGCATCAATTTACTGTACAATTTAGGATTCCTGACTTCCACTGAAATATTGTTAGATATGAACACAACTCTTGAAACTGCAAACTGAAGAATAGTGAAGTTAAGACAGACAAAATGGTTATATATTTTGGTCTTATATACAAATGTATGCTGAAACAAAGAAGATTTTGTGAATCTTTGAAGCACCTTTCCTAAGTAATCAAAAAAAAAGCGAACAACTCACTCTGGAATTAGTACTGATGTTACTAGCTACGATCCCTCCCGACCCACTATCCCATGCCCTCGTTTTCTACCCATACGGTATATAGCGTCATGGTGACCACGACTTCTATCTTAGTGTCTTATTCACGATAGCTAGAGATTCTATTGTTGATTATTTATTGATCATGCCTGTTTCTGTTTTTTGCCCATATTTTTCATGGTATTATGGAGTACTAAACCGCTATAAAAAGCTGCCTAGGAATACAGAAATAAGAGTTAAGAATGCTTCATGCTGTAAAGGACTTGTGCTCTAGATTAAGACGATTCAATAAGCACTTATAATATTGTATCTCAACTCCATGTTCAATATGAATGGTTTACTACTAATATTATGTTTTCATTGTCAGGTGTTTTTAAGTTTTACTTTCTAGTATTATGATAGTGTTCATTCTATTAAATCTGTTTTCTAGCATGCTACTTAAGACTCACGACATGTGGAGACACACGTCACTGTCTCCCACAGCACTGCGTAAAGGCCATTGATGCACAATTCCATTCTCATACGCACCTAGTGGGCTTTCAGTACGCTCGCTCTCATTAATCTGAACGACACACACCATTTTTTACTCACCATCTGTCTTACTGTTCTTGTTTGCCTAACTCCTAATGGTATTCACCACTGAATACCAACACCTTCTCATGGTTGCTCACTTAACTTCTCATTCACGCAAAGATGAAGTAAGTACGTTTGCTTAATACGAAAACCTCAACGTTTATAGAGGGTATTTTTACAGGTTCTAGTGCAAATTCTTCACCACAAAGTCCCCAGATTCATACAACAAGCATATTAATGAAGTAAGACATCCTAATAGATCTGTGGACCAACCACCCCTCAATTATTACATTTGTTGAGAGAAAAACATATATCTAATTTATATTAAGCCCCTTGTCTTTCTAAGATGTGGTATTAATTTCACCCTAATATTCATAAGTAAAAAATGATACTATAGACATATTTCTAAATTGTCTTCTGACATTTGAATTGTTCACATTTTAACTTTTGCGACTTATAGAACTTTGTTCTGTAGATCACAATCTGCGCGCATAAGCCCGTCGACAGTATGCGAAAGGGCTCTTTGCTTACACCATAATTTTACGGACTCGCCGCCCTAAGTGAAGTGTGGCGCACGCGACGAGTAACCGCTAGCTAATTACTAGACGTAATAAAACACGCGTCTGGTTTTAGCATCCCGTATGAGGTATAGTGTTTAAGGACAGTGGGGTTACACTATGGCTCACGCAATATGTCCCACTCTCATTTGCTCTTGTATTGGTTTCTTTTAAGACTGTTTTGTTTTATATGTAATACAGGTTCGCTCAATTTGTTGCATGTCTCCTACACTCTCGCTCAGTAACACCTATAATTGTATTTTCGCATTATAATCTATATATCGCGCTCATGAAAATAGATGTCCAAGCTTTCTTTGTGATTTATATCATTTATGCTCTAGATCGGTACTCAGAATACACTCTTAGGGAACTCTGTCAATGTAAATGTGTCAGTATGAAAGGTAAATAATAATTAACCAATTTCTTATCTGAACAAAATTTGAATGTAGAAAATACATATCCAATTCATTCATTGGCAAGATCATAATATTCGTGTTCTCAGCCAAGACCATCTAACACTAGATAATTACGAAGATGTCAATTATTATATATTGTATTAGCACTCAAGTATATACTAATATATAAAACACACTCTCCTTACATCTAGTTTTTTTGAAAAATACAATAATCCTATTATTCATCATATTACTCGTTAATTTTTGTTATAAAATGATATTTTTATTAAAGAGGTAAGTTTAGTAAAATAGTGCTCACAAAAGAAGTAACCCATATAAACAGAAATCATAATCTTACGGTTTTAAGCGCAATATGGACTGTCCACTGTCTATTCGAATATGCCGAAATCGAATTCGACAGCACATGAGCTTGGGCCGTCATCGAGATTGTAATGCAGGGGGCGTTCTTGTGGAATCTAAGAACGAAACGCTTCTAAATAGCTCCTTCTCATAATGTCCTATGGTTTGGATTAAAAACACTATGTGCTTGTTGATGTCTAGATACAGCTGTTACTACTCGTCGTTTCGGCATCGCTATCCATCGGTAGTGGTTCCTTTGAGTACTCACTTATTTCTTATTAGTTTGTATCTTTTCCCACATATATGCCATTCTGGTATGCCTTTTGGTTGCTGCCGATGTGGGTTGGTTGGATAAACAGAGGACGAGTGGCCTTAAGCATGCGATAATGCATGGTCGGCTAACGGTTAGAGCATCCTTAAGAAAAATGGCTTTGTTACACAAATTTATAAACTAAATAAAATATATAAACAAGTACTTATATTAGAATTATAACCACGGGAAGGGAGTACACCAAATGTTCTTGTTATTTCTTTTTACGCACCGGCTACAATAACCACGTTGTAGATCACCACGCGTTGCATCGTTTTATAGCAAGGACTCTGTCTTATAGATGGATAAGTATCAATCTCCCTATGGAAGGGGACGTAATTTAGTACAATCAACTGTGTTTTGGGGCTTGCGGTATTGTGTAGCCAATGTGAGGTCGTATATCACCTAATGTTCACACAATAAACTATTTTTTCGGAGTGAATGAGTTTCATGCAACTCAATATTTACTTAAGTGTGTTTATCTATTGTGTCACTAGTGGGATGTACATGTGTGCATTGTGCAGTTCATATCGTAGGCCCGGGAACAGAATGGTAATTTAAAGTATCTCATCTAAATCTATAGAACTTAGAATATAAAAATGCTCAGCGCTTTTGATAAACATATATATGATTCTCGCTGAATAAATTTGACAATAAATGTTTAACATGGTATTCAACCGTTCCACATCTAAATACTTGAAAGGACTAAAGTAGGTTGGTAGCCACTTCGACAGGGCATGTCGGCTAGAGACCATTGACTGCGGACACTTGTTGGAGGGATCAGGAATATATTAGGGGTGTTCCATTTGGGTTCAACACTCATATTTTGAGAAGCTGTATTGGCATCTCGCGTGGGTAACTAACGGAGCAATTGAATTAATCCTACAAGGGTGCGGGGGGTTAGAGTCGTTTTTGCCACAGATTTGTGCTAGAACTATCTCTCGAACAGTGGTAGAAGTTGTATTATGATCATAAAGTTAGGTTATGTGAGTCTGTTTGGTGCAAAGTTAGAGATGTACTGGTTTGTATTAATGGTTGTGTATTTATCCCCATCTACTCGAGCACCCGTAATATTCATGCTAAATAGGTAACATCAAATAATAATTATTATAGTATTGTACTAGCGTATACCATACTACTCTATTCTTAAAAGCTAATGGATTTTTTCGTTCCTATTCGCGTGGCGCAGTACCTTTTTTATATTCTATTTTTGAATTGCGCTCTTAGTTTATGTGTGGAGTTATTTTTAAATTGTCCTTTACTCCAAAATTGATTTAACTAACATTTAGCTAGTTTAATATTAATTCCTTAGGGGGAATGGATTGATACATTGAGAAGAAACGCGTGGTCCTAACACAGAGGGTATTATTGTACGGGGCTACCACTCTCTCATTCATAACAACTTAAGATGTTAAGGGCTAGTACTTGTGTAGGTGTTTCTTCTTGAGTGGGATGCCACAGGATTTGGAAGAGAGTGCGCGCTGGAGATTAATCTAAACACCATCTTGGTGACTCAGAGTACTAGAATCACCACTTCACCAGATACCCCCAGCACCCTCAATAATAGGCCGGTCTTCAAGGAGACTTCTTTACCACCCCCCCCCCCCATACAATGTGTGGTATCGAGAGGTTCCTACCCCCCTTGTTGACTGGCACAAACTTTAATGGTGAGTGTTATGAATGGGTGCCGAATGTTCTGATATACGTAAAGCCCGACGGTCCATAGTGGCAGTCATGGGCGTATTGAACAGGGATTGCCACAGACAATCACACACCGTAATTACCGAATTGTATGGTAAAGGCTTTAAGTGACAGATCGGATCGGCATGTTACCATCTGGGATACCCCCCCATATCTGGCTGAGATATAGCCGAATTGAGTCGGAACGTGCTTAAACCAGGAATCCTTTGCGATACCATGTTCGCGTATTTCTTCCATGGCAACAGTCACAATCGTCCCCAGCTATGAGCCCCAACACACAAACCAGATAGCCTAGCTTATGTGATTTAGCTGGGACTCAATGAAGCGTTCACTCGGAAATGATTAGGGATTATGGTACGCTAAAATGTACACTTTTCATAGTAAGATATAATAGTCAACTACATAGAATGCTAGTTCTAACCTGAGAAACTGTTTGCCCATGTACCCTGGATATGCAGAAAAAAGTATGAGGATGGAGGGCAAAAGCAAATTTTGTTAAAACTGTGGAGATCACTCCTTGGATTTGTTTAGTATTCCGCGCCACAATGGGAACAAACCCTCACTCTCTAACTCGATCCCCTATCTTATTAATTATTGGCAAATGTTTAAATGGTGTGATAGTTTTCTGTAACAAAGGGACATTTGTTATCGTCTGCCGGGTGACTGGGTAAGTTTATCGATGTGGTTGACTACAACATATAGAGTTGGTTAAGATTTACGAATGCTGAATGTATAGAGTTATCAAAGCCGTGCCCAAAACTTGAGGCCATAGTTTGGTAAACATAATATAATACGAATACAGGATAAATAATGTGGGTTTCGGTAACTGCTGGGTATTTCAATATCTGGTTAACAGTGAACCATTTCTACATACTTTGACCATTTTGTTATTGGCAAAAATTAAATATAATAATTATACACACATAACACCCATAAAAATATTTTTAAAAAGTGAATTTATTCTCATTTCGCAATGTGACTAAGACACATTACTGGAAAGGTTTGGCCAGCTCTGCTGGTATTGAGGATGGCCCATACAAAAATTAGGATTGTTGTACGGTGTAGGTCATTTTTGGTATGGGCTATTAGATCTCATACTTACTCTATATGATGGTCCGGGAAACAGGTGGAATGTGCGTTTGGATTTACAAAAAGTCCGATTTTTAGGAGAAATAATTCTCATCGATTGATAATTTATGTTGCTCCTTAGGGGTTTGTTTGTCCCTGTGTGGATGTAATTTAACAAAGGGATATCTGTCTTTTCATTAGTGGGTTTTTTATGGAGGGTTATGGTGTTTTTGGTATGTTGCTACTGAGGTTGGTGGCTTTATACCGGATGCAATTGGAGACAGTTGTATTGGGTTGGAGTGCTTGGTGGTAGTTGTTTGCGGGTTGGGTTGCGTGTAATTTTTATTGAATTGTATATGGTATTAGTTACCCCCCCCTTTAACCCCCCCCCCCTATTTGGTATGCAATTTTTACGCCCTTTCTCCTTCATGTAACCATATCTGGGTGGGGGGGTGTTCATTAGAGACCGCTCACTGGGGTGGGGTGGTGGTAAGAAACCTTGCATCAGTGTACATGCCCTGTGGGTGGGTTGGGGGTGTAAGGTGGTAGGACGGTGGGGTGGTGAGATAGTGCGTGGTGGGTGGGGGGAAAATTCAATGGAGGTTAAAAGTGCATGGTGGGTGGTGCTGTCTTGGTATGTGATTCTGGCTATTCTTGAAGCTGGTGATTTCAACATCTTCACTACTTTCTGTTCACCTGCCAGACAGAAGTTTAGATAGTGGATTGTTACCGTTACATGATCGTTGTGTACTTTGGTAAGAGTCTTGATGCGTTAGTGGGGTTTAGGTTGTTAATCAAAGCCTGCCGTGAAGTGAAGTAAACTGTGAAGGCTGGTAGAACAGTTAACATTGTTTATTGACGACATAAGTTCAACGCTACGATACACTGTTCTTGACTAGGACAATCACATAAAATGCATGACAAGAATACTCTGGTGAATGATGATGGTTTGGTACTGTGGTGGGATCCTTTCAAACATGTTCCTTACATTCAATTAATACGAATCCAGTAATGTTCAAGCTAGATAAAATGTCCGTTGACCTTGCTTGAGGTCATCCAACTAAGCATGTACTCCCATACCACGAACTCCCGCATTCGTCCAATAAGAGACTGTTTCTATCCAAGACATAGTTCCATATAACGTATACTCAATATATATTCACTGGTACATATATGAAGAGGTATCTGAGTTAGTATCTTTAGGTTTTAACTAACCTCTCAAAATCATGCCACGACTTTGGCATTACAATAAAGGCATTTACACATATGAATACTGCAATCAATTTAACTTCTTTCCCTCGTAGGAATCCTCCTTCTACGATCAATCTCAGAGGCTATCAACTCCGTAGGTCCATTCTAGGGATAACATTACAAGATGGATCCCCGCTAGACTGATACAAGGAGCAGCCTTAAACATGTAGCACAGGCCAATGGGCTAACATTCAACAGCAAAAAGTGTACAATTAAGGCAACGGAGATACAATTTTTTGGATTGCTGTACACCCAGAATGGTGTAAAACCAGACCCTAAAAAGGTTGAAGATATTCATGACATGCCAACACCAGCTACAAAGAAGGAACTGCAACAATTCTTAGGTGCTGTCAATTTCCTAGCACAATTCATACCAAATTTGTCAGCTGCTGCAGAACCTTTGCGATCTCTACTACAGAATGAAACTCCGTATGAATGGTCAGAAGACTACCAACACATATTCAACCACTTGAAGACCCTCATATCATCTGATGCATGCTTAAAATACTATGACATGCAAGCACCCACTTTTCTCATGGTTGATTCCAGTCTGAAAGGCCTAGGAGCAGCACTTTTGCAACCAGACAAAAATCCTGAAGGACACTATGCCAAAGAACTTCGTCCTGTAGCTTACGCAAGCAAATCATTAAGTTCTGGCGAAAAGAAACTTGCAAACATTGAAAGAGAAATGCTAGCTGTACGTTTTGGAATCAAACGCTTCCACACATTTCTTTTCAACCGCCCATTTACAATTCTCTCAGATCATAAGCCACTTGAGATGATTCATAAAAAACCAATAGCTTCAGCACCACCACGACTACAAGCTCTGTTATTGGAAACACAAGGTTATGATTTTAATATTCAGTATATCCCAGGAGAGGATATAGGTTTTGCAGATGCTCTCAGCAGACTACCAAACCCCAACAAGATAACAGATCTTACCCCAAACATCAAAGTTGATTCTGTCAAGTTTAGCGATAATCGGCTTGAACACATCAGAGAAGACACAACGAGAGATCCTATTCTTAACTCTCTCAAAGAACTGATATACCATGGATGGCCAAGCTCTATCAGGGAAGTTCCAACACACATCCGTCCATACTTCTCTATGAGGGACGAGTTAAGCATCGAAGATGGTCTGATCCTTAAAGGAGATCGCATTGTAGTACCAGAAACACAACGCGATATCATCCTTAAACAACTCCATAATAGTCACCTTGGTATTGTGAAGACACAACTGAGAGCAAAGAAAGATGTTTACTGGCCACAGATAAACAAGGACATAGAAACACTATGTAAAAAACTGTTCAATTTGCCAAGAACATGCAAATAGGCAGTGCAGAAAACCTCTCATACCATCAGACATACCATTGAGCCCTTGGAGCATTATAGGAACTGATATTTTCTCAATCGACAATAATGACTATCTTATTATTGCTGATTACTACAGCAAATTTCCCATCATTGAGAAACTTCCACAACCCTCACCATCAGCTGTTATTGCAGACATTACAAAGAAGTATTGCAGCATGTTTGGCATCCCAGATGAAATTAGATCAGACAACGGTCCACATTTTTCAGGTCAAGCATACAGAAACTTCACTAAGGACTGGAAGATCAAACACACAACATCATCACCTAGATACCCTAAATCTAATGGTTTCATTGAGAGACAGATACAAACTATCAAGTCAATCATGAAGAAAACAAGAACAGAGGATGTACACCTAGCACTCTTGAGATGGAGAACAACACCGGTAGACAGTAAGATCGACAGTCCAGCAGAACTTATGTTTGATAGAAGAATTAAAGACCTTCTACCATCTAAGGTCCACTTCCGTCCACAACATAGAGACAGCACATACGATCAACTTCAGCATCGTCAGCAAGTTCAGAAATCCAACTATGACAAATGTGCTAAAGACTTACCACCATTATATCCTGGTCAGCATGTGACTACCTACAACCACAACAATGACACATGGTCAAAAGCAACAATCATTTCCAGAAACCCTGAACCCAGGAGCTATACTTTAAGACCAGACAGCAGCAGCAACCTCCTGAGGCGAAACAGAGTGGACATAAGAGAAATCCCACAGAATACAACAGAACACATTACACACGTTTCACTCACTAATCATACAAATATGAGGGGCGACAACTTACATAATACTTTCCATATTGGCTTCGACCTGAAGACCAATATCGCAATAAGGATGGCTTCCACCATACTTGCCACAACACAAGAAATATTCCACGGACATCACAATGGTCCGTACTGCCCCATACAAAACATGACGTCATAATCCCCAAACTAGGTTACCCGTGCGTCCAAAACCACTCACACTGCATTGTGCACGTCAGTGCGTGAATCAATCGAACGCACAAATAATATAACTATATTGAGACTGGTGCGTACATTTGGCAGGACCGAAGACTACCCCCTTAGGTAATAAATGTACGTAACAAGTACTTTATTTTACATGCTGAAGTTGCATGCCCAATGCTCAACCTCACAATCAATTAATCAATCAAATCAATACCCTTTAGCTCCCCAAGGAGCATAGGCATCTATAAAAATCACATACCAGGTCCTCCTGTCACGTGACATCAGCTCAAGCTCGTTCCACGTCTTCCTCATCATTTTCACTTCTGTCTCCAGCTCTCTTTTCCATGTGTTTTTTGGTCTACCTTTGCCTCTCTTTCCCTGTGGATTCCAGAACAAGGACTGCCTTGTAATGCTATCAGTAGGTTTCTTCAATGTGTGTCATATCCATCGCCAGCATCTTCTTCTCATCGCTTATTCCACTATTACTTGTCTAGGTCTTGTCATGAGTTCCACATTGGTAACTAGAACCACCAGTCCTTTACACCCCTTCACTTTAATATTATTCTTGTTCAGAGTTTCTTCTTGATTTTGTTTGTTTTATTTTTGTTTATTTTTTTCTTTCTATTTATTTATTGTATAAGCACAATTGTGATTGTCCCTATTTACAATGATTTGGCAAATGTGATGCCACTTTCTCATATCGGCAGTTGTTCATATTATTTGGAATTGAAAACAATATATATCCTAATTATAACCCATCAGAGGTTGAAAGGGATATTTTTTTTTCATTAATTTAAAAAAAAAAAAACAAAAAAAAACATTGGTAACTTGCCGTACCATTTCAACCCTTCTATCTATGCAAGCACCCATTTATGAATGTCAGAAGCTTTTAGTTGTTTTTTTAAGTTCTCCATGTTTCAGAGCCACACAATAGGATTGACTTAACATTTGAGTTGAAGTTTCTTGTTTTAGTGTTGGACTTGATTTTTCTTGTTCTCCATATGTTTCCCAATGCAAAGAAATCTCCCCACATTAGTTGCCATTCATGAGAAGACTAAGGTGTGGTAGGCCCTATTCTTTCCTCGTCTCCTCATGAGACCAGTAAAACATGTACTACATATTTTAAATCTCCCTACCATTTATCACAGTCTTAATGCAGTCCTCCTTATGGGCCAGTAAAACATGTACTACATATTTTCAATCTCCCTACCATTTATCACAGTCTTAATGCAGTCCTCCTTATGGGACCAGTAAAACATGTACTACATATTTTCAATCTCCCTACCATTTATCACAGTCTTAATGCAGTCCTCCTTATGGGACCAGTAAAACATGTACTACATATTTTCAATCTCCCTACCATTTATCACAGTCTTAATGCAGTCCTCCTTATGGGCCAGTAAAACATGTACTACATATTTTCAATCT
The DNA here is from genome assembly GCA_024509875.1 of Oreohelix idahoensis. NCBI lineage: Eukaryota > Metazoa > Mollusca > Gastropoda > Stylommatophora > Oreohelicidae > Oreohelix > Oreohelix idahoensis. Next base: position 137,083 of record JAMPIV010002785.1, on the reverse strand, counting down.
CCCTACCATTTATCACAGTCTTAATGCAGTCCTCCTTATGGGACCAGTAAAACATGTACTACATATTTTAAATCTCCCTACCATTTATCACAGTCTTAATGCAGTCCTCCTTATGGGCCAGTAAAACATGAACTACATATTTTAAATCTCCCTACCATTTATCACAGTCTTAATGCAGTCCTCCTTATGGGACCAGTAAAACATGTACTACATATTTTCAATCTCCCTACCATTTATCACAGTATTAATGAGTCCTCCTTATGGGACCAGTAAAACATATACTACATATTTTCAAGTAAAGGATCCCATTACACGCCCATTGAGGCATATTGGGAATATGGTGTTAGGCCCATATTTTCTTGAACATCGGCACCCTAGGGGTGAGGTGGTCAGCATCACACCGGCTGCCTTAACCTTCCCAGAAGTTGCTCTGGTACCCAATTGGGGCTGGGTCAACCCAGGAGCCGTTTGCGGCCTAAAAAAAAATCCCACTTCATCTGGGGATCAAACCATAGACTACTAAGCTAGGAAGCCAGTGCACTAACCACTATGCTACCACGGCTCCTTATGGGACAAGTAAAACATGTGCTACAAATTTTCAATCTAACTATTATTTATCACAGTCTTGCATATCCTTTTCAAGAACTAGTGTAACTATTCACTGACACCAATTTAAAAGTACTCAATATAATTCATATTCATTGAAAGTAAATTCAAAATCTTTACCAACAGGGCCCACATATAGCCTGGTTTGGCTGGGAAGAGCATTATGCGGCTGGGGACATGTTTGGAACAGTTATCATGGACTTGCAACGAGATATATTTGATGAAATCAAAGATAAAGTAGTATTTATCTCCCCTTGGGATATGACTATTGCGACTGCTAACGTGGAATATCACCCAAATATTAACGACAATCTTTTTCATGTAATTGCTGGTTTTACGTGTGGCAGATGATGGCCATAACTGTTGGTTTTGTGTGGTAGATGATGACCATAACTGTTGGTTTCATGTGGTAGATGATGATATTGTTATGTGTGGCCGATGATGATATCGTTGTTGGTTTTTCTCTCTGAGAATGATGATCAAGATTGTTGGTTTTATGTGTGGTAGATGATGATTTCATTATATTTCGTAGATGATGAAATAAATATGTGTGGTAGATGATCGTGTCATTATGTGTGGCAGATGTTGATGTAGTTATGCGTGGTAGATGATGATGTCATTATGAATGATAGATGATGATATCATTATATGTTGGAGATGATGATGTCATTATGTGTGGCAGATGATGATATAATTATATGTGGTAGATGATGATGTCATTTTGAATGGTAGATGATGATGTCATTATATGTCCTAGATGATGATGTCATTATGTGTGGTAGATGATGATGTCATAGATAATGATATCATTTTGTGTGGTAGTTGATGATGTCATTATGAATGGTAGATGGTGATATCATTATGTGTGGTAGATGATGATGTCATTACATTTAGCAGATGAGGATATCATTTATGTGTGGTGGATGATGATGTCATTATGAATGGTAGATGATGATATCATTATGTATGCTAGATGATGATGTCGTTATGTGTGGCAGATGATGATCATCATTGATATTTTATATGCACGTTTTCTGCCTTTGTTTTTTGTTTCTTTATTATAGAGTTTTAATAGTCTACAATTTAGTGTGGTTTGTTTAACAAGTACGAGTGGCATTCAGAAAGTAATGCACCACATCCTTTTTCTCAGGAGCTGTTTATTCAAAAAGCATGAAATTTATACACAATATACATGGATATGTCAAGTAAACATCGGTATTATTCAACATAATCCCCATCAACTTGTACGGCTTTTTGCCAGCGCGAAACAAGTGCATGTATTCCAAGCCCCTACCAGATTTTGTCTTGATCATGTAGCCATTTCTTCGCTACATGAATCACTCCTTCATCATTTTCAAACCTTGTCCCACGGAGTGCATCTTTAAGATGAAAATCAGAGGGTGCCAAATCGGGACTAATGGGTGGATGGGGTAGTACAGTCCAACCTAATTTGGTGATTGCTTCCCGTGTTGCCAGACTTGTGTGAGGGCGCGCATTGTCGTGAAGGAGAAGCAGGTCTGCTGGATTCTTGTGCGGCCGAACTCTGCAAAAATGTTGATTGAGTTTTTTCAATGTCTTAATGTAAGCTTGCGAATTGATTGTCTCTCCTCTTGGCATAACGTCCACAAGAATCACACCTTCAATGTCCCAAAAGACAGTGATCATGACCTTTCCAGCTGAAGGAATTGTCTTGAATTTCTTTCTTCTTGGTGATTGCGGATGATGCCACTCCATTGATTGTCTTTTTGTCTCAGGTTCAAAATGATGTACCTAGGTTTCGTCGGCTGTAACGATCTTAGCCAAAAAGTTCTCTCCATCAGCATTGAAACGCTCCAACAATTCAGAAGAAATTGCTTTCCTTTGCAATCGGTGGTCATTTGTGAGACTTCGAGGAACCCATCTTGCGCAAACCTTAGAAAATCCGAGAGTTTTTATTACTGCATTTGCACTACCAATGCTGACTGACAGCTGTAAGGCCAATTGTTGAGTAGTGATTCGCCTATCAGTAAGAATAATGGCCTCAGCGCATTTCAACATTTCTGCGTTGGTGGCTGTGGCAGGACGTCCACAGCGCGGCCGATCAAACAGCTCCGTATCTCCACTTCCTGATTCTTTGATTCTCTGAACCCAGCGACTGCTGTATTCCTGTCGACTGCAAAACTTCCATACACATCACATAGACGCTTGTGAATATTCACAACAGTTTCCTTCTCTGCAACGAGAAATTCTATCACAATTCGCTGTTTATAACGCAAGTTGTTAACATGCTCCATTTCACGGTTTAGGGCAGCCGTATTATTTGGCCGGTTGCGGTGCAATTTAGTGCACACAATTGGCACATGCCATATTTGAAGTGTGCAAAATTTCATGCTTCTATCTTCATTATTAGATGAGAAAAACGATGTGGTGCATTACTTTCTGAACGCCATCGTAGAATAGAATTCATTTAATGTTATTTCTAATTAAATGTGCATTCACTTTTAATAAATGAATTTAATTACGCAAGGAATATCTGGAATAGAGTGGACAGTACATATTAATAAATTGCATCTCGTGGTCCAAGCGTCCAATTGGCAGAGTGGATAGAATACTGGCCTCTCACTGCACAGGTTCGACACATGGTGGCATCACGTTCCAGTCTACCTGGCTGTAAATGGGTACCTGACTGCTTTTTGCTTAAGAAAGGCAACAGCAGCAAGGAAACGAGCTGTCACCCCACATTTCAAAGCTTGACCTAGTATCATGAAAGCTCTAACACTTCACTCCCTACAGCATTATTTGCTAAGGCGCCATCTTTACATATTTACCATGCTAAAGCTGATATATTTTGTGTAATGAAAATACAGGTAATCTCCAATAATTTTGGTTAATGCGATATGTGGTGGGTTTTGATAAAGTTTGTTAACTGCAACACATGGTCGGTTTTGATAAAGTTTGTTAACTGCAACAAGTGATCAGTTTTGAAAAAGTTTGTTAACTGCAACCCGTGGTCAGTTTTGATAAAGTTTGTTAACTGCAACAGGTGGTCAGTTTTGATAAAGTTTGTTAACTGCAACAAGTGGTCAGTTTTATTGAAGTTTAATAATAGAGTTGCAGCACGGTCCAAGTAGAATGAGGGAGTAACCGCAAAGCTGGTTCTGCGTCTCTAACACCCGTCTGATTATAGTGTCTAACGTCGACTTCAGGCCACTTATACCCTCACTTGTTCCAGAAATAGTACCCTCAACTGGTACCACCCCATATCATAGCAAAAGAAGAGAAACGAATACCCTCTGAGTATTGAGTTCTCCGACACGTACTTATGTGCCCCGCTCTTTTCATTCCACCATTCCATCTATCTCAGAACTTTTACTCTCTCTGAGAGTTAATCTTAATCCCAGTGAGGAAAAACTATTGTGACCGCATGGTTTAATACACTAGCATTCATACGTGCTATAATGGTACATATAGAAATGACAGCCATTAAAAAAAAGCAGATAAGGCGTTTTCGCACAAAACGCAGTGTCATTAAAGTTCAGTTGGCAGTCACTGCTCTGAGAGGGCAAATGTAGGGCAGTCCCAGATAATAATAATGAATGGGTTTTATGTGCGGAAAGTGTGAAATGAATGTTGTGTGATCTTGGGTTTTTTATCCAATTGTTAAGGTGGAAAAGATCACCAGTGTGAAAAAAGTCGAAATAACAGAAAGTCGTGTGCAAAATGTCGAAAACAGAGAGACGTGTGTAAAATTAGCGAGTCGTGTGTAAAATTAGCGAGACGTGTGAAAAATGGCGGGAAAAAAGTAACTGTATATAAGTTGGAGAAATGCGAGAAAGGAGAGAGATTTGCTTAGAGAATTGCTAGGTATTCATTGTGTTGTGTTAGTCAAGCCAGGTTCGAGTTTCGTCTTAGAGATTAGATAGATAGAAATTTGTGCTAGGCAGTTTGTAGTGTTAGGTGAACTTCGTCTTTGAGGTTATCAAGACCAGTTTATTTTTGTTCTTCTGTTGGATATATTTTCCTTTTGGATTTTACACTATTTTGTTTATAAGTAAGTAACGATCATATCATTGTGAAAATACCAGTGCTTGTCAAATGACGATCAATAAACTTCTGGTTGAATTTTCTGCATTGCTGTTTTTGTAACTTTACAGTATTTCTTTTGGATATACGTTGTCACGTTGAGACTGTTTTGCTTATCACTAAACCTAAAGGGAAGAATGAACCTGGGAAGAAAAATGAGCAAAAGTCAAGAATCTCCATCTCAGGGGGAAAGCCTGTAGCACTTGATCAACAACAACATATAAAGGATTAACTCTGATTGAAAATAAAATCAATATAACTACTTGCGCACTTAACTGATGCGGGCACATATCTAGTCACTTTGGTGCCGTGTGACCGACGGTCACACCATCTTTACATTTAAAATGAATAGTTTTATATTTAACTTTAGTTGACAATGTTAACAATATATTTTGAAATGTTTACCTTTACATCGGTTGAAAAGGTTGTAAACCTTCATTACAGTTACAGTGAATATGTTTTACCTTTACATTGGTTGAAAAGGATGAAACTTTCATTACATTTAGAGTGGTTGAAAAGGTTGAAACTTTCATTACATTTAGAGTGAAAATATTTTACATTTACACTGCTTGAAAAGGTTAATAATATAACAAGTATGCACATTGATTTTTTTTTATCATTCCCTCCCTGCTCCATATGGAACTTGGGACTACCTCTGCTTTTGGTTCTTTATAAGAAACTCGCAATAAAGCAGTCACCAGCTTTGGTATTGGTGGTTCATGAAATCATCATTCTATATGCTGAGGTTGCCAGCCTCAAATAACTTAAACATCCACTGGCAATTTTCACATATTAATATTCACATGTCAATATCTTGTATATTCATATTAGTTCACATGTTAATAATGCAAAATACAGAATTTACGCCAATCTTTAGGCTCACAGACTGCTGGCTCAGAGAATTAAAAGCGCTTGTATAGGTCTTTTACACTTGGTCTGGAGTGTTGTTACTTTAGCAATACGCTCCCACTTTGACTCTGTGTTCAGATTCCTTTGGATTCCGGTTTTCCTTGTTAATGTAGGTAGAGTTTTCCTGGGAGATAATTCATCAAGAAAGTCCGATCCGATAAATGAAATTCTGATTCTATTATTAACTCTGGCAGGTCTGGTTGTCTTCTTCGCGCGAAGTGAATTTTCACAGTGCTTTAAACTGGCTAAAGTGTCAGGTTATATTGCCTGTCTTCCCCGCATTTGTTTGTTACGATGTTAAGCAGGGCTCCAGCCCAAAGGGGTGTTGTGCCTTCATTCCGAATGTCTGCCAATCGTTTCAAACATGCGTGTGTTTTTTTTTTTTGGGGGGGGGGGGGGGGGGGGGGGGGGGGGGGGGGGGGATTCAAAATATTTCTACAAGAAAATGTAAGTGCATTAATGCAAAGGTCATGTCTCCCAAATATGGAATGAAAACATCCAATCATTCTCTCGGCAATGTTTACAAATAACTCCTTACTTTTATCTCAAGTGATGCCTTTGTAACAAGGTGTACAGGAAATAATTATATCATTCTTGTCTGTCCAGAAATGTGTCGCGCAGGCGAGTAATCTAACTGCTCGTCGCTTGTGCAAACAAAATTGTTCGTTTACTAATCTGGTCGAGGAAGGCCCATCTTCCTTATTAGCAATTTAACAAATTCGCTGAGCGATTTTATTGCTAATCCGTAGCCTGATGTCGGGTAAGCCCGAAATTTTCCAACATGATTGTCGGTTAATATTATCTCATCCGTCTCATTTTCCAGCAGAGATGAACGGGTAAACAAACAGACAGGACGACTTATCACTGAGAGAAGTGTAAGATGATTTGAAAGTACTAAATATCTGCTTGATAGTACTGTAGATAGAAAATGTGCCGACCACAGAAAAGCACGTAATTTAGTCTACTCAAACAATTGACTAAATACTGCCGTAAAGGAAAAGAGATCGACCCAATATTTATGTGACAACCAAAACGGGAAGGTATCCAAGCTATTAGAACAGAACATCCTCTGGAGCATAGGTAAGTATTGGCCAGTACTATCTTGTTGCGCACATATTTGACGCACAGATTATAAATGTACGATATGACTAGTTGATATGAAAAAGAGATTACTTTTGTTACAGTCAAAGTTATATCACCCATGATTTGATTTATACTTTTAATTATATGAGTGATCTCTCTTGAATATATTGATTTGGCGTATGAATACAAGATTTACGCATTTCGCATTTTGTGATAGCCAGAAAATAGATTGATCTTGTTCAATATGTTTATGGCCTGAATTTATATGTATTACTTGTCTAGGGCAAGAAGATTCGGTCTTATATTGTATATCTTTGTATGTTTAGGTCGGACTATATTCTTTGTGCCGAACACTGGGGCAGGTATTCGTTTTTCGAGGCATGCGTGGGAAGTCTCGATAATGCCGCCTGATAATGGCTGTGTGTGTTTTTTGGGCTGGTCCTGTAAAATGGTTGAAAGGGATCTGTGAATGATCTTTCAGAAGGAGATTGTGTCTCTGCAAGATTCTGTTGTCAGAGATTCTCCTCATGTACTTTATTGTGTTTAATTCGGACTCCAGGTAATACCAGACCCTTTAAAGATCTCTGTGTTGTTAGATCTAGATGGACATCGTGTTATCGAGCATCTAGAATCAGTTGTATAACGACGAAGATGACAGGTTTCCCAACAGAGCTTATGCCTACATGAAGCAACCTTGTTAATGTGGAACTGTAGGGAAACTCTAGGAAATCATTGATATTCAGATTGTGAATTAACTTTGGCTTATCCTTATCCTTCTGCTGGGTGAGTGAGCAAAACTCAGGAAGGTAGCCATCTTGTATTCTTGTCATCATTATGGATCACTGTCAAGAGAACAGTATATCAAACTTATTATCGGACAGTGGTATGGAGATCTTATTAATATGAAAACCCCTATCGTGGTTTAACTTTGTTGCATAAACATTTGATATATGCCGCTGGAGAACTTAGCCAAGGAAAAGGGTTCGTCCAGTGAACTCTTTATTTGTTTACACACCCACACCCACTGATGCGTTCAGTCAGTTAGGGGATATGGCAATAGTCTGCCAGAACATTGAATGATTACCTTATATCGCCCATCATATTTGAATGCTGCATGAAATATGATCTACTATTCAAATACCATGATTTACTGTGTCAACATGTACCTATTACTGTATACGTTCTGTCCAAGTATGTGCGTCAAATTAAACTGTCGAAACGTCACCTATAGTTCCAGTCATCATTGACTTTCATAAGAGTGTGTGAGTGTAACATTATCAAGTGGTTAACTACACCGAACAGTACACCCATTCGCGTACCTGATACTCTCACTCTAGGTCAACATGACCGGTTGATTCAATGATGCAGTGGTAACCCAAACAAGTCCTTTTGCATATACAAAAAGTAAACACTGATGTGCAACTATGCAGTCGATGTCAGCATGACCTGTCCTATCGAGTGAAGGTGGTAATTAAGCCAGCGTTGTGTAGTCTTTCTTTCACAGGTCAGCGCTTTGTGACATGTTGTGGTACAGATTTTATTTATGTCAAGTAGACATTGCTACACAAGTGAAAAGTTCACCATATTAACAGAATTGCAGTGTTGTTAGACAGAGAAGTGCATATATTTCATCGTTGGATCTTCATATGCTACAGTTGTTGAACTTTATAATAAATGAGTTCAAGAATTTAAGAATTTATTAAAAGTGGCAAATTATTTTGATTAAAAGCTAAGCCTTCTCTATAACACATTCTTTCCGCAACACTCATTTGATCTATATCTATTTGATTATAGTACATATGCATTTATGCTATATGTATTTATGTTACATGTTACTTGTTTGTGTATTAAATTAGTTTATATTTCTGCGGGCCTGGATGGGTGGTGACTAGTATAAGGTATACCGAGTAACATTGGTCTTGTACTAGTGTTCTATAGGGAGCAAATTTCTTAATTGAATTTCGCAGGCAACATCTGTTGCTATTTTTGTTAGCTGTGATGACTGTGCTCATCGTTGTTTTTGTAATATTGTTTCTGTTCTTTATTTTTGTTTGATTTGTTTGTATAATTGTAGGTCTCATCTTTCCTTTCATTCAGTTCTCTACATCCTTATGTTTATACACTGTAACGTCATTTGTTTTGCTTAGTCCATTGCAGTTATTATCACAGATTCTGTGATTATTTACTTACTTCAGTTCCTTATATTTAATTTAATTTGATTTCTGCAAGTGTTCTCATATTGTCTTTTCTTGTTTGTCCTTGTTAATCTCTTTGGTTGTCAGATAATAGGAGGTATATTTGAATACACGTATTCGATAGTACAGGCCAGTACTTTATTATTATTATTACTGTACAAGGAAGTATACAAGACCTGTATAAGGCTTGTCCCCACAGTGATTGGGATAGAAAGATATTATTTTCCACAGGTACTCAAGTGATCATTTGTTTCAGTATAAACAAGATAACCATATAAGGTCTTTGACTAAGACTAAGAGAGTGAAATAAAATGAAGTGAGTATACAAGTCTATAGTACAGACTTGTCTCCCATTAAAGTGGGATAAGGTAATTTATTTACTTTTTCAGGTTACTGATTTCATAAGACATGATAGCTAATTTAGATTACTTTATCCAGCAAGGGTTAACCCTTGGTAAGTCTGGTAAAGAATTGGAAGAATATTCATCTGCTCAATTTGCCATTGCATTAAAATCAGAAGAGAAAAAACAAAAAGATGAGAATAAATGGAAAGCAGAAATTGAACAGAAGAAGATAGATGCTGAGAATTTCAGATTGCAGATGCAAGCTGAGGAGAAAAAAGCTGCTGCTGAGGAGAAAAAAGCTGCTGCTGAAGAGAGAAAATTTCAAATAGAAGAAAAAAAATTAGAAGCTGCTGCTGAGGAGAGAAAACTTCAAGCTGCTGCTGAGGAGAGAAAACTTCAAGCTGCTGCTGAGCAAAAAAGATTAGAAGCTCAAGAGAGAAAAGAAATAAGAGAACATGAACATCAGAAAGAACTTTTAGCATTTGAATTAGAAAAAAATGAAATTGACAAACATGAGTAATGTTAATCAATCATCTGGTGGTAATGGTAAACCCTTTACTTACAAGGTCAAGGTACCAGCGTTCAACTCTGCCAGTGATGACATAACATTCTGGCTTGATAGATTTGAACGTGCTGGTCGAGCTCATAATGTGGATAAATCACAATATGCTAATCATTTGTCTGAGAATCTAAAAGGTGATTCTCTGACGAGTTTATGTTTGGTTGAAGAAGCTGACAAGGATAATTATGAAGTTATCAGGGCAGCCTTGACAAAGAAATACCAATTGTCGGAGGAAGGTTATCGTATTTTGTTTAAGACAATGGGACCTGAGACAGGGGTAGAATTCTCAGAATTCATTGCAAAAGCACGTCTTACATTTCAACGATGGATTGAATTATCCAAAATAGAGAAAACATATGACGCTCTTATGGATTTGTTGCTCAGAGACAAGATCATGTCCTCTGTGAACAAACAATTCCTTGAATTTTTACACGAGCGTAAACCTCAAACACTAAAACAAATGCAAGAATTTTGTGATCAATACGTCACGGCACACCCTGACGTAACTCTTAGCAACACTAAGATTAAAGAGGGTATGCCAGTTGCGTCAGCAACACAATACAGTGATAACTACTCACAAAAGTTCCAAGGAGCTCAAAATAAATTTGACAAAAAGGTTAACTGGAATAAGTATCAAAACCAAGGTAACCACTCAAATCAGGGTTCTTCTCCGAAGAACTGGAATCGGGCTGACAGTCCTCGATACAGGGGTGGCCATAATTATAGAAATTTCCGCAAAGGAAGTCACTATAGGAACTACCCAAGTTTTCCTTCATGGAAACAACAAAACCAACATTACAGAGACACTCATTATAATGAGCATGATGATTATGATCATGAATATTATAATTCAAACCCAAATAGGGGTTATAACAGAGGAGACAATAATAACTATAGAGGTTATAATAATCGAGGTAGATCACAATACAAAAGACGTAAATCACATTACCAGGCTAACTCTGCACAGCAAGAGTTCCATGAAGCCGGTAATCAAGCTAATGATAAGAAAGACTCTAATAATGTGGGATGTTCTGCTTTCGATTTTGGTAGAGCATCTCAATGTTCCCAATGCAAAACATTATTCGATCCAACCACGGTTTCTACTTTAAGCTGTGGTCATCCTCTTCCCGCTCTTCCTGCGTCAGTCGCGCATGATGGAAGAGGTGCTCTTGTCTTGAATAGAGGTCTAGTAGATGGTACTCCGGTCTCAATTCTTTTCGATTCGGGGTGCACCACCATTGGAGTGAGGCAGTCACTCATAGATCCTTCTCGAGCCACTGGCAAAGTAATCAAATGCGTAACATTTGGTGGCACATTGGAGAAGTACTCTACTGCCATTGTCAACATTGCTACTCCCTTCTTTACAGGAGATGTGCACGCATGTCTTCTCCCGAATCCGATCGCTGATCTTATAATCGGTCGCATTCATGGAGTGAAAGAATGCACTCCGCAACAAATTGCTGATTGGGAAAATAAGAATATGCAAACTGCTAATGCTGTAGTCACTAGGGCTCAAGCTCTTAACGTGCCTCAATCTTCGCCTTCTGAAGATAACGATACACTGAACCAAGGTGATCCCTTGGAAATTTCTCGTGACTCATTCATAAAGAAACAGGAAGATGATCCTACTTTTAAAAAATTCTTCACGCTAGCAACAAAAGGTGATCCAAATAAAGATACAAATCGTAAATCTTGGATTACAATGAAGAATGGCGTACTTGTACGTATGGTGCAAGACTCTACTAAGTCAAGTCATTCTCAAATTCTTGTGCCCAAAAATATGAAAGTTAAAATTTTGCAGCACGCTCATGATTCTCAGTGTGCAGGGCATATGGGTTTTTCCCGTACTAAATCTAGAGTTCTTGCGTCTTTCTTTTGGCCTTTTGTGAACAGGGACATACGAATCTATTGTCGATCTTGTAAAGTATGTCAAGAAGTTAAATCCAAAGGTCCACGCCATGCTGCACCTATTCAGGCTGCAGATATTCCAATTCGACCATTTCAAAAAATGGCGATAGACATCATCGGTCCATTTAAGACAAAGTCTGCTAGAGGACACCAATTTATCTTGACGTGTGTTGATATGTGCACACGTTGGCCAGAGGCTATTCCTCTGAAGAGCATAACTTCTGCCGATATTGCAGATGCTCTTTGGCTCATATTTTCTCGTCTGGGATTCGCAGGAGAAATATTATCAGACCATGGTACCCAACTCATATCGGATACCATGTCTCAAGTGATGTCGACTCTTAAGATAGAGAGATCTCTGAGTAGTATTTATCATCCTATGTCTAATGGGATGGTAGAACGTCTGAATAGAACGCTGAAAAACTTGTTAGGTAAGATAACGGAAGATCATCCTCAGGATTGGGACAGGGTTTTACCCGCGGCTCTCTTTGCATACAGAGAGGTCGCCAACGAACATACAGGATTTTCTCCCTTTGAACTTGTCTTTGGTGCGAAACCGCGAGGTCCTATGTCCTTACTTCATGACCTTATAACTGCTGCTAATATTGTCGAGGACACAAAATCCTCTAACGAATATGTCATTGCGCTTAGACACAAGATTAATGAAGCATGCAAATTGGCAACTGCTTCTTCTGAATTTGCGAAACAGAAGGCAAGGCAATTTGCCAATAAGAAGAGATGCTTGCGACAACTTTGTCCAGGTGACAAAGCACTTGTCTTGCTACCTTGTAGGGAAAACAGACTTCTTATTTCTTGGAAAGGTCCGTACGATGTAATATCAAAAGTTTCCGATGTTGACTATATCGTCGATATTGACGGGAAGCATAAAACCTTCAACATCAACATGCTTACGGAATTCCATGAACGTCCGGATTATTTACAACCTGTTTTCCAGGCAACGGACGATTCTCCAGTCCCACATGGACATTACTCATCACTGTCAGTAATACAGGATGAGGAAACGAGTTTCTCGGATGTGAATCCCCCTTTTCCGATGATTCCATTTCATTCTAATGAATCATGGAAAGATGTTACGGTCTCTCCCGAGTTATCTCTAGGAGAACAGAAACAAGTTTCTACTATCTTACAACAATTTCAGGATGTCCTTACTGACATTCCTGGTCAAACTGATGTCATTGAACATGACATTATACTTACTGACCATAATCCTATAAGAGTCAGACCGTATCCTATCCCGATACATTTTCAAGCACAAGTTGAGAAAGAGTTGGATGAGATGATAGATTTGAAAATAATTGAACCATCCACATCAGCATATTCTTCGCCGATGGTTATTGTACGGAAAAAAAACAATAACATACGTCTTTGCGTTGATTATCGCAAATTGAACCAAGTGACGAAATTTGATGCTGAACCTATGCCTTTACTAGAAGAGCTACTTACTAGACTATCGAAATCTCATTTCTTCACTAAACTTGATTTGTCTAAGGGATATTGGCAAGTTCCACTATCCGAACACGCCAAACCGTTTACTGCTTTTTCGACACCAAGGGGTCTATTCTAATGGAATTTTATGCCTTTCGGCCTTATGAACGCCCCTGCAACATTCGTACGCATGATGCGTCGAATCCTATCTCATCGCTTAGATGTCATTGCATATCTTGATGACATCTGTCTTTTCAGTGATACTTGGGAAGATCACTATAACGGGTTAAATGAATTATTGTCTATCTTACGCGAGCATAACCTGACAGCAAAACCATCTAAAGCCTGTATTGGTTTTAGCGAAATATCTTTCTTAGGTCACCGTGTTGGTCATGGTTTCCTAAAAACAGAGGACCATAATACAAGTAAGATACTTAACATTTCTATTCCTAAGACTAAAAAGCAAGTGCGAAGTCTCTTAGGTCTCATACAATTTTATGGACGATTCATCCCGAATCTGTCCTCGATCATGTCACCTCTTTCTTCCTTGCTAAAGAAAGGGTCTCCTAATATAGTCCATTGGACTCAAGAATGTCAATCCTCTTTGGATAAGGTTAAAACTATGTTTTCTACTTCACCTATTTTAGTGTTACCTACTAAAGATAAGACATTTGTTCTTCGTAGTGACGCTTCATCCACAGGTATTGGAGCAGCACTAATGCAAGAGTACTCCGGAACTCTGCATCCTGTGATGTATATTTCGCGGAAACTAAATGCCGCAGAGAAGAATTACTCGGTCCTAGACCGTGAATTATTGACTATGGTTTGGTCAATCCTGAAACTTCAAAGATTTCTTCTTGGCGCGCATTTCATTGTGCAAACTGACCAGAAAGCTCTTACGGCTATTCAGAGTAAAAATCTGAAGAGCGCAAGATCAACGCGTTACGCGATTGCTCTTCAGCCTTTTCATTTTTTCGGTGCGAGCTATCCGTGGTTCAGAAAATGTGATGGCAGATATTTTATCTAGATGCCCACATGATTCCACCTAACCGTTAGATCCTGAGATTTCTACAGGTCTAACTCTACTACACTTTTTTCTATACTAAAATATGTACACATATGTAATATATGATATATTGATTGTATCACTACCTAGCGGTTCATTAATGTATATTCACCGCTGTTCTTTCGATGTTTTTCGTCTTTGATAATCATGATGTTAAGATATCTAAGATGAATTTTTTGGATAACTATTGTAGAAATTGTGGCATTGCCAGTAATGTAGTATGCGTTGGTGACACCTCTCTGGAAATATTTATACTTAGAGAAATACTTTCTCTAAGATCCTGAGATATATTCTCACTTGTCGTGCCATATGACGACATAGCCTTACATTAGGCGTTACATTTGTTTGGAATGCTTATCATCTGCGCATTGTTATTCGTGCGTTGTGAGCCTGTTGTATGTTGCTCCTAGATGTATTCCCCCCCCCCAAAAAAAAGTACCATTTTTTTTCCTTGAGGGGTGTGGTAATCTGTTGCGCACATATTTGACGCACAGGTTACAAATGTACGATATGACTAGTTGATATGAAAAAGAGATTACTTTTGTTACAGTCAAAGTTATATCACCCATGATTTGATTTATACTTTTAATTATATGAGTGATCTCTCTTGAATATATTGATTTGGCGTATGAATACAAGATTTACGCATTTCGCATTTTGTGATAGCCAGAAAATAGATTGATCTTGTTCAATATGTTTATGGCCTGAATTTATATGTATTACTTGTCTAGGGCAAGAAGATTCGGTCTTATATTGTATATCTTTGTATGTTTAGGTCGGACTATATTCTTTGTGCCGAACACTGGGGCAGGTATTCGTTTTTCGAGGCATGCGTGGGAAGTCTCGATAATGCCGCCTGATAATGGCTGTGTGTGTTTTTTGGGCTGGTCCTGTAAAATGGTTGAAAGGGATCTGTGAATGATCTTTCAGAAGGAGATTGTGTCTCTGCGAGATTCTGTTGTCAGAGATTCTCCTCATGTACTTTATTGTGTTTAATTCGGACTCCAGGTAATACCAGACCCTTTAAAGATCTCTGTGTTGTTAGATCTAGATGGACATCGTGTTATCGAGCATCTAGAATCAGTGGTATAACGACGAAGATGACAGGTTTCCCAACAGAGCTTATGCCTATATGAAGCAACCTTGTTAATGTAGAACTGTAGGGAAACTCTAGGAAATCATTGATATTCAGATTGTGAATTAACTTTGGCTTATCCTTATCCTTCTGCTGGGTGAGTGAGCAAAACTCAGGAAGGTAGCCATCTTGTATTCTTGTCATCATTATGGATCACTGTCAAGAGAACAGTATATCAAACTTATTATCGGACAGTGGTATGGAGATCTTATTAATATGAAAACCCCTATCGTGGTTTAACTTTGTTGCATAAACATTTGATATATGCCGCTGGAGAACTTAGCCAAGGAAAAGGGTTCGTCCAGTGAACTCTTTATTTGTTTACACACCCACACCCACTGATGCGTTCAGTCAGTTAGGGGATATGGCAATAGTCTGCCAGAACATTGAATGATTACCTTATATCTCCCATCATATTTGAATGCTGCATGAAATATGATCTACTATTCAAATACCATGATTTACTGTGTCAACATGTACCTATGACTGAACACGTTCTGTCCAAGTATGTGCGTCAAATTAAACTGTCGAAACGTCACCTATAGTTCCAGTCATCATTGACTTTCATAAGAGTGTGTGAGTGTAACATTATCAAGTGGTTAACTACATCGAACAGTACACCCATTCGCGTACCTGATACTCTCACTCTAGGTCAACATGACCGGTTGATTCAATGATGCAGTGGTAACCCAAACAAGTCCTTTTTCCAGTTGTGAAGACCTCTATAGTGATGACCAGTACTACACTCTAAAAATAACAGACGTTTTCATATCTCTTCTGCTATATCAGGTCTTCTGCATTCTCGTAAGTTTCTTATAGCTTGAATAGCAGAAAGTGAGTCTGTTAATACTGTCAAATTATGAGGAGGGTTGCTAGAAACGATTTCCAGAACTTTCAGAATTGCAACCTCCTGCCGCGAAAACAGATGTATTATCTGTTATACTATATCCTTTCACGATTTGCCACACGGGTACATAAATTCCTATCCCCAATTTGTTATCATCTCCTTTAGATCCATCTGTGTACAATGTAATACTATCCTTTGAAATGTGTTGAATATACTCGTATTTCCTAGCTTTGTTTTTGATAGTAGCCATTTCAGTTGTTTCATTAATTATGCCTGCCAGGTGGTAGTCTGTATCTGGTTTCGTGAGTTCCCACGGTTGTACCACCGGCTTGTATATACTACTGTTATTAATTGATGCATTTAGGGCATCCAAGTGTACTAGTTCCTCCATGCATTTCCAACGTGTCGGGTATCTACTTTTATTCTTGAACCTGTTCTGAGTTGTTAATTGATACCTAGCAAATGCTGGAAAAGCTGGATGAGTCTTGTCCAACATAATTTTTGGGATGAGTAGAAGAGAGATCAAAACCTTCATTAAACGAATATATATCCTAATTATAACCCATCAGAGGTTGAACGGGATATTTTTTTGTCATTAATTTAAAAAAAAAATGAGGAATGGACAGTAGAGTGGGATGGAAGTCTGAAGGGCAGACATGCATATACATTGTTCATGGCTCCAACAAGAACATGTCAGGTATCTAAAGTTAGTTGCTTATCCTTTACAGGACGTGGCAATCAAACCCAGCTTTTATTGGCTGTTTGTGATTTTTCTAGGCAATTTTTACGTTCAGTAGTTTGCCATTGCTTTCTGAACGGTACGGCGCTTATACCATTGTTAAAAATCCACACAAAGCGATCTGCTGCCAAACCGCCTGTAGCAGGTTTCGAACCTGGTATATCTGCATTATGAAACTGCGTTCATATCCATTAGGCCACAGACGTCAGGTATCCAGAGAACTACAAATTCCTAGCAATAAGAAATTTCTTAGACTGCAACTAAGAATGAGCTATGTTAGAATTGAAGAACCTTACTGTGCAGAATGTCTAGAAAAAAATAATATAGAGCATTTCCTATTAAAATGTAGGAAGTATGAACAACAGAGAAAATCTATTAGATTAGTTACAGGCCTGCAATTCATCCATAACTGTGGAATAGGTGTTGAGAATAGATAGACCTAGCGAATTGCACAATATGGTAAAACAGTATATAACAGGACTACAATTAATGTATAAGGATCAATAATGGTGTGAGGAAATGGGGTAGTCTGATGAGGTGCTTGTACGGCTAATGGCAGATAATTGGTGGATTTGCTGTAATCTCGGACACCATCGGGCTTTCTCACTCCTTTTCACCTTGTTAACAACGGGGCAGTTATGAGAGACTTCATTTTACATTTTTTTTTATTCGTTTGTTTTTTTATTGTTATTGTTAGTTTGTTTCATGGAAAGGGGAAGTCACACACAAAAACATTCGCATAGATCTTGTTTTGATTTACTCTCTTTGGACTGAGCGGAGGGGAGAAGAAGGTATAATATTTGGATACTGGAAATCTGACTTTATTTTCTTGAATTAATACATAAATCGAGGATTCCTCAGCAAGAGAGAGAGAGGTTGGTAAGAAAACGAAGATGGCTGTATACCGCTCCACCTATGTCCCAGTCTTGACATATGAATGCGAGTCATGGGCAATGACTACAACCCATAAAAGCCAGATCCAAACCTCACAAATGAGGTATCTAAGGAAGATGGTTGAAGTAACAAGAAGAGACATGGTCCGCAACCAGACGATTCGCCAAAGGCCTAAAATCCCACCCCCTGCAGACCCAAGTAGAACAGTTCCAACTAAGATGGTTTGGCCATGTCTGCAGAATGGGAGAAGATCGGCTACCACGACAAGCATGGGAAACAAAGAGCCAGGGATCCAGACCCCCAGGGCGACCCAGAGTCCGCTGGGAGGACAACATTAGACAATCTTTGAAGGAACGAACGAACGAACTTTATTTTCAAAGGGTTAAGAATTGGGCACGCAGGCCCGTCTGACATTCTGCCCTTCCTCTCTCTCTCATCATGTATACTAAATCTTTCATCCTCACATTTACTTTAAGCATAATTAAGACATTTATCATTATAAAAGTAATATTACATTTGTAATAATCATCATAACTAAAGTACGTTTTTAAAATTAAAAAAAAATAATAATAATAATGAATTTAAAAAAAAAATAAATAAAAATAAAAATAAACATTAAAAAAAAACCCAAAAAAAAAACAACAACAACAAGACATAAAAATCGAATTCTTCGTACAGTACATTAGTGATTTGAGACATATTTAGAGGAATGTTATATGAACTCATGAAATTTTCAAACGGTGTGCAACTGAATGACTCAGGGACTTTTTTTAGGTTCATCAAGATGAGGTGGGGTAAACAGTTACTTTCCTCGCTGTCTTTGCGTCGCAAACTCAAGACCAGAATCAGACTAGGTAGATAGTTAGATAGACATATACGAAAGCAATTAATTTGCGAAGGGTTGAAAATCGGGCAAAGTCCCCTCTTGCATTCTTCCTTCCTCTTGCTCATCTTTTTTAACTATTATTCAAACATTCTCCAGCGTACTGAAAGTATTAATGTAAGGGCAGTGCAACATTACAAGGAAGTATAACAGCATACATTAACAGTACCTGCTCATAAAATTAAGAATATAAGTTGTTAAGAATATAATATTAAGAATAAGTATATTGTAATGAAAACTAGATCATCAGAGCCTCCATACAGTATATTAGATAAAAGTGCAACACAATCAGTTAGGGTGGCATATAATCAGCACTCATAAAGTATTTGAACAGTATACGATTGTATGAGTAAAGACTGTGCGTGTTTTTCAGGTCATTGGGAAGAGTGTTCCAAAGATGAGCAGCTGAGTAAGCCAAACTAGTCTTAAATAGGTCCATACATGCCACACCTCAGACATGAAAAACCTGTACAAAAAATCCAAAAACCCTGTACAAAGACCCGCAAAACCTGTACAAAGACTGAAAAACGTAACAAAAGAGTTAATTCATGTAAAAATATATTCAATTAGATGGTTCTGCACCATCATAGTGACATGCGCCCTTTGCCTTTTTAAGCATGTCTTCACTTGCTTTAAAACCTAAACAACAGGTGTTAGAATTTATTTTGCATTGTAGAAATGCTATAACTGTATCATCATTTAGTCTATTTCTGCAAAAAAAATTAATACAATTTATGGTGGAAATGAAGAACAGTTTGGTGTCTGTTCTATAGTGCCTAATAAAAGTATAGGTCTAAAGCAGTGTTTCTCAACCCTGATAGTAGCAACGCCCCCTTTTGACAACTAATATTTTAAAAAGCCCCCCACCCTTTTAACACCCCCTTGCTCTTTATCGTCTACACACACACACACACATATATATATATACATATATTCCACCATACTTTTAAAAAAGCAATGCAGTTAATGAGTTATCTTTTCTTATAAAAAGAGAAAGCACATTTATAAAAGCATAGTTATATTAAATATGTGTTTAAGTAGGGAATTACATACACCACAAGTTCACTTTTTGGCAGGGACACGTGTTTGTGCGGGGAATGTTTTGGGAGGGAGTCGTGCTGTGGAAGTGGACATAGTAGGGAAGGGGCTGTGATGTGTTCACGGGTTAGTCAACGTTTGACGGGAATGTGTTTCCAGAAGAAAATATTATTCTAGAGTGGAGTGAGAAGGTTAGCTTGGGTGTGTCGAGAGGCTAACGAATGTTTCGAGTGTTGAAGGTACATAAATCTCCACCTACTGGTTGCGACCCACCAGAACGCCCCCAGACATCTTGAAAACGCGCCCCAGGGGGCGGTACCGCCCCCGTTGAGAAACACTGGTCTAAAGATACCAGTAATAAGCGTTTTGGGTTAGGTTTACTAATCTTAAATCATATATATATATATATATATATATATATATATATATATATATATATATATATATATATATATATATATATATATATATATATATATATATATATATATATATATATATATTTAAAGCTAGCAATGAAAATATAAACTGGCGCAACTAATCTCTATCAAACTTCAATAATTGGAATAGCCGTTAGGCCTATAGCCCAACTGGTAGCTTTAAATAGACCTTTTGGTGTCAATCAAACATTGATAGTAATTAATTATTTAATAAATATAGGCCTAGCCTAAATCATTAGTTGACCGTAATGATGATCACCCAAGGCAAAATCGCATTGTTTTTTTAAAGAAACGAAATTAAAACTAAGACGAGAAGTAGGCCTAACTCCAAATAGGCTAAACTTTTGTCTGATCGGGTTAAGATGCAAATTTGCCTTGCTTTTGTGTGTGTTTTTTTTTTCTTCAGTTTCATAATTTGGTAATATCGGACGCTGAACGCTTCGCATGTATTTTCGTACCATTGAGATTTAAGGTTAGTGTTACTAGCCTAAATGGTACGAAAATACATGCAGATCGTTCGGCGACCGTCATTCCGATATTACCCATTATTTTTATTGTATTATTATTCAAATTTACATTTCTTACGCACTTTCTACAAGTTTTAGTGAAATCAAATAATATGAAGTGGTATCCGCCTTTTTTTTAA
Source organism: Oreohelix idahoensis (assembly GCA_024509875.1). Classification (NCBI taxonomy): domain Eukaryota; kingdom Metazoa; phylum Mollusca; class Gastropoda; order Stylommatophora; family Oreohelicidae; genus Oreohelix; species Oreohelix idahoensis. Next base: position 116,280 of record JAMPIV010002785.1, on the reverse strand, counting down.
GCAGCCGTAAATAATAAATTAGGCTATGCTAAATCTTACGGAAAAAAAGCATAGCCTAGGCCTAAGTTATCTGACAGTTAAATCTAACTTCATCTAAACAATGTTATTGTAATACTTTAAAAAAAAAAGAATTACTTACCAATACTAAACTGGAAATTAATCCTAAACAATAGGCTCGACTCAGTGCTGCGTTATCGTTCAAATAATCAGTAACCTCGCGCTAGCTTTAGCGAAAAATTGTAAATGAACACGCCCCGCACATTCCGCGGCAATTGAAAAATAGGCAGCTTGATTTTCATTGGTTATTTTTTTTTTAAAATCCACTTGGCTTAAAATCTCGCCGAATCTCATGACGCAAATTACGGAAAATTGTGTAGTGGCACAAAACGGTCGATTTATATGTATATTTAATAATTAGGCGAAAAAACCCGTACAGACGGTATGTACGGGCCGTACACATCTGAAAACGCAAACACCCCGTACAGATTATGGGTAAACCATAGCGTGTGGCATGTATGATAGGTCTAGCCTGGGCTTGGGTACCTGTAATTTGTTTAAGCGCTGACTACGTCTTTCATTATATTTTAAAAGCGGCCAAAGGTACTTTGGAGCATTCTGTGATAGGAGTTTGTGAATAAATTTTCCTTTGTTAAATAGGAAGCGCTTCCTGAGGGGTAATATTTGAAGATAGTTATATAAATCTATACAATGTGATTGGTGTTTATCAGCAACAAGGCGCATTGCGCGTTTTTGAAGCGAGTGAAGCCTTTTTGTGTTGGAGACAGAACAACCATCCCAGATTGTGGAACAATAGTCTAGATGCGTTTGTATATGAGATATATAGAACATTTTCCTTGCCTCCTCATCCAGGAAATGTTTAATTTTGGCTAATTGGTAAACTTATTCTGCTGTTTTGCTTTGTGAGTGCATGTACATGTGAGTTCCAACTTAGGTGTTGGTCAACAGGGATACCTAGAGTTCTGTGTTCATTTACGTTTTCAGTTAGTGATGTTCCAATGAAGAGCTGAAGTGTTGTTTTCTGCAAGTTTTGTAGTTTTTGTCTGGTTGATATTAACATACATTTTGTTTTACTAATATTTATTTGCATGCGATTCTCGTTGCTCCACTTAATAAGATTATGTGTATCGTTTTGTAAAGATTGTTCTAGTGTGGTGCAACTTTTATCACTAGTATAGACAGTACAGTCATCGGCAAACAGGTCACATGATGAGTGTTTGAAGTATAGAGGAAGATCATTAATGTATACGGTAAAGAGAAAATGGCCGAGAATACAGCCCTGAGGAACACCTGTATTGACAACGGTTGGGTTCGACAAGGAAATATTGTAAGAGACTATTTGTTGTCTGTCTGACAGGAACGATTTAATTAACTTTACCAGCTTAATATTTACTTTCATTGTTTCTAATCTTTTGATTAAAATAAAGTGATCTATCATATCAAATGCTTTTTTGAAGTCTACAAATATTGCTCCACATATATTATCGTTTTTGATGTTTAGGTGCCAATTGTCTATCATCTTTGTTAAGGCTGTGTGGCATGAATGCTTTGGTCTAAACCCCGACTGCCTGCCGTTTAGCAGGTCATTATTGACTAGGTGTTGTAGTGTTGCTCTGTGGATGTGTTTTTCCAGTGGTTTGGACAGCGACAATATAAGAGAGATGGGCCTATAGTTACTAAGATTACTACTATCAGATGAACCTGGTTTGAGAAGTGGATATTCTTTAACGCTTTTAAAAGCAGATGGAAAGTAACTCCTTGCGATACATTGATTATATATGTATGTCAGTGAATCACTAATGGCAGGTGCGGCAAAGCGCAGTATTCGATTACTGATTCCATCAAGTCCCGATGAGTTATTATCTTTAAGGCCAGTAATATAGTTATAAACTTCGTTAACTGTTATAAAAGGGATGTCGGGTGGAATTGTGTTAGTACATTTGTTCTCGCAGAACGTTGATAATTTGCTTAAGTCACAAGGGGGAGACGGAATGGTGGATTTTATATTATTGATGTCTGCCTGAAAATGATTGCTGTAGTCTGTACAAGTAAGTGGCGTATTGGGAGTATGTGGGTCTGGAAAATTTCGTTTGTTCACTAAAGTGTTGATTGCCTTCCATATCTCTTTACTGTTTGTTTTACTCTGAACTAAATTTCTAAAGTAGTTTTTCTTTTCTCTTCGAATTAAGTATTGTACTTTATTTCTTACTGTCCGATATGTAGTGATATCCTTATTTTTATGCGCTCTATCTCTGTGCCTCATAGCGTCAAGAACTTCATGTGTGATCCATAGAGATTTAATTTGCCTTTTCACGCGAATTTCTTCAGTAGGCGCATGCTTATTAAAAATACTATAAAATATCATTGTCCAATACGCGATGGCGTCATCAGGATCAGGAATTTGAAAAACGTTGGCGAGAGGCGCAGTTCGCAAATCATTCAAAAATAATTCACGGTTGAAATTTTTAAGACTTCTATATTGAAAACTAATGTCTTTATTTTTGGGAGATTTGTACCCATTATTTGCCCAAGTGCTGATAACGCGAATGTCGTGGGTTCGATCCCCACACTGGCCACCATGTTAAGATCCCGTACCGCTTTGATGTCTGCTTTCAACAACCGTTAGAGTCATGTTAAAATGTCCACCAATAGCGGTAAAGTTCTTCCCAATTTTGTTTATATCACTGATGAAAGTACAGTGATAAGACGCGAATGCCAAAACGTGAGTGTGTAGCAACACTTAATCGTCCCTGTTTTTCTCACTGGTTCAAAAGGGAAGAACAACCTACAACAGCCAACCTCTACTTTAACGGACCATAAAAGCTAAGGTGTTTTTTTTAACTCAAACAGAGGTTTATTTTCCAATGATGATTAAATGGTAAAATGTGGTTCTACGTCCGGTCATCAGGTCATCGAATTTGTTCATAATACATGCAATATATAGTCAACTACTATTTCAATGCTGGATTTCTGTGGTCCAGAATAACTTCAAACACTGCGGTGACAATGGAAGATTTTGACTCCGGTTTTTACGGTGTATTACTTCCACGTCCACGTAAGGTTGAATATTATACTTCATTCCTTAATACCAGTCCTAGCATAGGCTTCCTTCCGAAGCTATAATATAAAACCGGACTGTACAATAATGTGTCTGACCATTGACAAGGCGATGGTCCTCCATTTTGAAGTTATTTACCAATCTACGTCATCACTAAGGACCCACCAAAAAGCAAACGTCATAAACCAATCTACAAATCGAGTGGTTAATACATTAAGACCTTGGCCTCTATGTTCAATAATAGTGCACAAAAGTGTGCTTATTAAAAATCTTACAATATCTCTCAGTTAAGTTCAGCGCCCATTTATGCGCAAATAACATTGTGACAATAAGCATATTGCAACAGATAATGGTCACTCATAGCAATAGTAGGGATGGAGCATTCTATAATATTTTCTGGACAGGTTACATAGATGTGATCGATCAGTGTGGATGATGTTTTTGTTACTCTGGTAGATTTGTTGACTATTTGTTTCATGTTGTACGATGCTATGATGTTGGTCCATATTTGGTTTGGCTTATGCATATCGATATTAAAATCACCAAGAAGAATAATTTCATTAACTGTAGTAATAGCTTTATCCATCATGTTCGTGAAATCTTCAAACCATGTTGTTCCTACACTGGGATTACGATAAAGATATCCCATTACAATAGATCTTTGCTTTTGTGGCTTTACCTTTAACCATATGCATTCAAGAACTACTTATTCGGAGTAACCAGGAGGACATGCACACCATCATAGCTGGCAGACGCTGGAGTTGGGTTGGCCATGTCCTCAGAAGGGACCCTGATACCATCGCAAGAACAGCTATGCTATGGACCCCCGAGGGAAAGCGAAAGAGAGGCCGACCAAAAACAACTTGGCGGAGAACTGTGGAAGCTGAGATGCAAAGAATGAACCACAGTTGGGGCACTGTACGAAGGATGGCCGCCGACCGAGCAGGGTGGATTCAATTTGTTGCTGCCCTACAAGACGCCACCAGGCGTGATGGCCGCTGACTGCTTTGACGGTTGGCGGTTATGGATCAAAGAAGAAGAAGAAGATTCTATATCTATAGTCTCAAGATCGTTTCTATGGCGATAACTGAGAGAAGTAGAAATATAAACTGCTAGACCCGACTCTAATTGTCTACTTGAATCTCGCCGAATTGTTTTAAAACCTCTGAGCGCAATGTCATCGTCGGTTATTTTCTCATTCAGACGACTTTCGGAAAAACCAAAAAACCTGAAAATTTTGGTTAAGAATTTGTGTGAGTTCTGGAATTTTACCTAAAAGATGGTTTACGTTCAAGTGGCCAAGCCGTAAACCAATTGTACTTAGTAATTGTTCATAATTATCTGACATTTTTATGTGAAAGAAGTTTTACGCTCAAATAGAAAATAAATAACTAATTAAACATCACGAAGTTACTATAGAAGTGAGATTAATAGTAATAGTACATAAATGCACACCTTAATACAACAAATTACCTGTACAAACAATTCAGATAACTGTACTAGGTAAAAATTGTAAGAAAACTGTCACACAACAAGCACACCCATCCACACTGTGAAGGTTAACAACAAAGTTAAGCTGCACGTCCGACTGGTGTTACAGAGACGTCGACTTGTGAAAGGAACAGTCACTGATAATGTTGAGGAGAGGGTTGTTGAAAATAAAAGCGAGATGGATTTGGCCGTAAAAGATTATTCATTTGGTAGTAGGTGTTCGCGGGATGTTGAGGTACTGTTGTTGGATGAATGGGATATTCCGGCCAGTAGGACCTCCAAGTGTAAGGTGCGTAGTTCAAGAGGCTTTGTTGATGTAGAAAGTTATGAAAGGTTGGGTGTGCGGGTTGATATGGGAAAACCTGTGATGACAACGATGATGGGTGATCTCTCATTGGTGTCTGGTGCGACAGCGGACGTGGTGAGATTTCAGTAGGTAGACCCTGAGTTGGTTGAATTGAATCTTTTACAGATCTTTGAGGATGGGGTGTCTCAGGTCGTTGTTGTTGAGGTGGGTCGTCGGTCATAGAATGTTGCTGAAGGCCGATTTTATTGGCTGTTTCCTGCACATCTGTAGTTCTAATAAGGGGTCTGTCTTGATACTCCTGATTGTGTGACATTGTTGTCTGGCTGGTGCTTGAAGTTGTGGGTATCGACGGAAACTCAAGGTCGTAAATTGCATTAGAGGAGTAGCTGGTTACATTCGTGTGTCGTTTTGAAGGATACTTGGATGCTGATGTGCTGGCTGTGCCTCTGAGGGTGTTTTCTGGAAATTTGATGTTTCTCGCCAACATACTGGTTCCTTGATCGGATAAGGAAATGTCGCCGCTATAAAGATGCTTCCTAGGAGCTCCGGATGTGGCAAGAAACGAGGAGTGTTCTATAAATGTGTGGTGGTGTCTGACGCAATGCTTTTTCAATTTTGTGTTGTTCATCTCAACATATTTCCTATAATGTGAGCGAACTGGAGGTATAATAGCTGAAAAACATACCTTTGCATTTAGGAACAGGAACTGGAAGTTAGATGTGATTTGATTTAGTTTTGTTTGTGCAATTTCGTTTTGTTTTAGCGCGTCCGACAGACCAATGTGCACAGTGACCCTGGCTACATTAAGATCAGTTTCATATCTTTTAAGGAGAGTCAGTAGGTCCTGCGCAGATGCCCAATTTTTGAAGCGAACAGTGACCGTGTCTGTATCTGCTGTTACTAATTTACATTTTTGAAGGTCCTTCGCATTTTGGTCACCAAATATGAGATGTTTCCTTCTTTTGAAAGACGTGTGTGTGTGCCGGTGGCAGTGCGTGCTGTTTCTTGTGTTTGAACTATGCTGGGATTGTGTGTAGGTTTCTTGCTGTGATGTGAACTGGCTATTGGCAGTGGGGGCTGCCGAGTAGAAATCTGGACAGGGATTCTGCTCACGTCTGCAGGGAATTCCAGAATGCACAGGTCGTGGTCTTCTTTATGGCTCAGTTCAGCTTGTGTCGTATGTTGTACTTCGCTACCGTCAGAATTTCCCTCTGAGCTTGTGTTTGTGTTACACTGTCTGTATTTATTCTTCTGCTGTGTGTTTTCTTTCTGTTGTTCAGACTCGTTTCTCTCACAGCTATTTTTGAGGGACATGTGGTCAGCATGGAGCTGCTCGTAAGCTTTTTTGAGGCTGCTCAGCTCTGCTTTTAGTATCTCCATCTCAGACAATATTATTGAAAATTGATCTTGTGACGAGTGCATAGGTAATGTAAGAGGGGATGTTGTTGGACTACTGTCAAAAGTGCTTGATAGGTGCTCTGTCTCTGTGATGTCACTTGTATCAGCTAACGCTGGTGACTTTGGTTTTGTCTGTGACACCTTTTTGCACTCTTTTTGGGAGTTGTGTTTGTTGTGATATCAGCTGGAACAGTGGAATGTGTGATTGCTAACTTCTTATATTTAGAAGTTTTTGCTGGAATATTTTGAACCGGCACATTTGAAATGATGGCCTCTCGACTGACTCCAGCAGTAGTTGCTGATTTCCATAAATTATTCAGGTCCGTACTAATCCAGTCTTTAATAGCGCACTCTGCACCCTGTACCATTACTTTATTTGTTGTGTTATAGAAATGTAGCACAACCTCTCCTGTGGAAATAACATCTTCTACATATGAACCGTTAGCGTCAGTCCTTGCTTCAACAGTTGCACTAGATTCATAGTATGCCTTAGACAGGCTACGTAATGCTTCATATTCGATTAAGGTAGAAAATGTAAGAACCGCACACTGATTATTATTCTTGTAAGATAATGTTACGCAGGGCGTTGGTCTTCAAACTTCGAGTTTTCCTTTTAACCGCTTTAGTTACATTCAAAATGTAGTTCTTCTGTTTGGTACCTTTTGTGTTCGGTCGGGTCGTGGCGACCGAATTTACGTGTAGCATTGTGAATGAGAACGTAAATGCCCAGGCGTATTTAATGGGCGTGGAAAGAGGTCAATTATAGCCGTTCACTCCGCTCTCATTGACAGCTTGATTCGTCGATACACATATTTACCGGTGACCAATTTCTAAAGCCACGGTTCTCTGACATTCCGTAGGGTGTAATAAAACATCCATTTCTTTCGGCTACCCCAGTTATCAGTGCCGACCATGTGGAACGTTTAGTAATTCCAACACAAAAGCGACTTACTATACTTATAATAGAAGATATGCTAGTCTTCATTTTTCCTAAAAATCACATTTCCTATTCACATGAACACAATAATATGTATTTCACGATAAAGCAACTATAGACATGCAGTTTAAAAATCCAAATGTAGGACTCCACAAAAACACGTCCGCACGCCTGCCGCGAGAAGTTGGACCGAGGACTACAATGGAACCAGGCCAGGAGGAAGACAGCCGATAGGATAGTCTGGCGCTCTCTCTTCCAAACCTCTGCACCTCACGGTAGAAGGGGAACGACTAAGTAAGTAAGAATTAATACATCATATGTCCTAATTATAACCCATCAAGGGTTGAACGGGATACTTTAAAAAAAAAAAAAAAGAAACAGTGTTGGATTGTCATTGAACAGGTAATTAATTAGGCCTATGTGTATTTTTCAATTGTAATTTTAATAATATGTATGGTGTGACATCTGGCATATTAATATGGTATTTTTATAGATACAAGTTGTAGATTATATTTGCAGGCGGAAAAGCATAGGAGTGGTAACTGCCCCCTGTCGCACGGCACCGCATCGCACCTCAGAAAGCGCGACGAGATTTTGCGTCCGACACGCTTTCAGTGCAAGGCAGTTCCTGCTTAGAATGCGCCAAGCATTTATGCCGCAAAGAGTAGTTTTGAGTTCAGTGTAGAAGTCTGTTCTGTTTCATCAAATGGCAAAGGCACGATATTAATCCATCAGTCGGTTTTCAGTGTCGGCTAGAAAGTATTCTGGGAAATAACCGAAAATGTTTGGACATCTGTTTAAACACAGAAGGCGATGTTTTGGACCAATAAGTATAATCTTGATTCTTGTAGGCCTAACTATTTGGAATTACTCACAGTATGTATGTCTCACCACGTATTTAGCCATACATGTTTTTCTTTCATCTGTCTTCCTTTAACTATGTTTCGTCGCGCTGGCGAGCAAGGTTCAAGCGCTGGTGTATCGACCGGGATTTTGACCGTAACCTGAACGGCTCCTGAGAAATCCTATTCTTTGTCTATATCCTCACTTCTCAGAGACCCCACCCGGGAATCTCACGAGACATTACCTGCTTGTAGAAAATTCGTTAGTGTTTGATGAACATTATTTATTATTTTCAATTGCGAGTTCTACATATGCTTCTAGTCAAGTTAATTCTTTTTTATTTTTATATTTTTTTATATCGCACATTTGAAGATTTTCAGTTTTGAATACCTGTTATTTGTGTCTGAAAATACATAGGAAAAAAAAAAAACAAACAAGATAATGAGAATAAATGCAGGAAACTATAACAACACGGCACTTAAAGACGCAGAATCAAACAAACACCTTGGTAGCAATATAGACACTGCTGGAGGGATAAAAACAATGATTCACACAATAAAAATACAAAAGACAAGAGAAGCTCTCCTTGCACTAGAAATAAACGGAGATCAAAATAAATACTCAAATACCACGTCAGTCATATTTTATGTGTCTGAAACACGGTGTCATGGATTGTTTCCCCTTAGCTCTGCAGTAGTGGTCCACCAGTGGTCAACACTCAAGAGTATCTAATATGGGTTTTCAAAGGTGTCAACCTTCGCACAAGATTACTCTTATCAGAGCTGTTGATAGAAGGATAATGACGCTTCTATCTCAAGGAAGTGTTCACAAGATGTTTTCAGAAGTCAAGAGCAATGCTGCATAGGGCAGAGCACTATTAAATTATATCTGATCCGTCGTCTTTAGTGAAGAATTAAGCAATGGTTTTAGCCCGTTCAAGCCCCCAGCTGTTGTAAATCCAGCGTAATTCCCTTCATAAGTATTTGCTCTACAGATGTAAATATATATCTAGATGTATATTTATTAAAGAGTCTTGCTCATACGTTTGCTTTCATACCTATAATAACTGAATCAACAATGATTGTTTTGTTTTAAAATAACATGTAACAAATTTAATAATCAACTAGTTCTTAATAGGTTAAAATAGCGATGGAATGATGGGGAAATTTAAATGTAAATAAAATTGTCTTCACTGAGACTTGGTTTGAGGATTTAAAAAAAAAAAAAAACAATTGTCATTTTCCTGTTTCTTTAATAAACTTAGCTGGTCTAAGTGATTTCTGCAGCCGTGGTTTCGTCAATTCTTTTGTGATGAAGGCACTTCTTCACACAACTTGTCCAATGTAGGCTGTTAGTGTTGATTCCCTGCTTTTAACTCACAACTAGGGACGTCGAAACTTTAGTCTTGGAGCTTCGTACCACGAACAGTCTGATAGCTTCGTTCCACAAACTTTAGACAAAATAAAAAGAATAAATGCCTCTGATAAGTACACTTGTGGGCTGCAAATTAACAGGCGCATTGTCTCGCTGTCCGCCCACCAATGTTATCCTCTCTGAATAATTATTCTCCCTGAGTATTCACGGTATAACTCACGGAATATGATTAGAAATCACCGTCATTCTTCTGGCTACTTTAATGGGGAAAATGTGTCTGGACAGCGTTAGAGCAATGGCTTGCCTGAAATACAATTAACAAGGTACATATATCTAACAAAATGATATTATACACTTTAGGCATGCGTGATGTAATCCTCACTCATCATTGCTCCATTCGGAGTCTGGGGTTGCTGCTGCTTTTGCGTTTCTGAGCGAACTCGTATAACCATTTAGCTAGGAAAACATGTAACATTCACATAGTAAAATAAATGTTTACACTTACCCCAAAGTAACTTTTGGGAACACAATCTCCTGGCACAGTTTAGAATGGACACAGCACTTAGGTTAGATGCTTTTGAATCCCTTAGTTGGGAAATTGTAGAATTCCTCTTATGACGGGTGGTCTGATTCCATAGGTCTCCAGACTTTGTATTTAAAAATGCGGGTTTACTTGTAAGTTTCAAAGTTGCTCAAATACTCTGTCCTGGTCCTTTAAGTTTCCAGTCTTTGTATTTAAAAATGCGGGTTTTCTTTAAAGTTCCAAAGTTGCCCAAATACTTCGATCTGTCACTTATAATTTTGGAATTCTTAGTTCAATCTTTCTGGCTCCTGGGAGTTGCTAATTTGACGTTGCGATGCAGTCTGATTTGTGACTTCGATTTCGCTAGGTTATATTTCCAATTCTCAGGTCAAATCCCAGATTGTACTTCCGACGAATTTGCCAATGAAAGTCAAAGTCTATTCCGGCTCTCAAATTAAGCCTATGGTAAGTTCTTTAGAACTAAATGGGTCGGGGTGTTAAATCATTATATCCCCCCGAGTGTTTTAAAATATCAAATTTTAAAATTCCAACCCGTGACCTCTTTCTAATAAGGCGGTAATACTTCCGATTGCATCTTTATGCAAACTCACAAACAAATCTGTAAGTTTATTTCCTGTCTAGATGCTTTCCCATTATATTGTCTCCCCTGACAGATTATCGGTAATATTGATACAAAGACGGACCAGCGGAAACGATTATCTAATTATCACCTGTGTTTTCACACACCCCAGACGGCTTTCTCAGACAGACAGACCGCGAACCCAAGTGGTGACTTGCCTGTTTGTCGCTGGCCCCGGAAATGAGTTACGTCAAAGTCGCTATTACTCTTCACGTTTGCTGTCTGCATCAAAGGTGGCTAGACATCTTAGGTGATAAACGTATTATCCGCTGACCTGTCTAATTAATCTTGTCATACGACGACTCACCGGGCGAAAAGTAAACAAGTCTGGGAGCGGCTAAAGCAGAATGTAGGTGCATAAAATATGTCAAAGAAAAGGACGATCGGTGAGGAAAATGAAGAAAAGAAGTGATACTGCCGGAGAGCACGAAAGTTATAAAACGTGCACAACTGATTCGTCACATATACTCCGTCACCTAAGATATTTTATTAAATATCTAAGTGAAGGCGTGCACTTTTACAAGTTTGTGCCTTCCTCTACTACTGTTCTGGATGACAGTGTTCTTCTCCTCATTGTACAGATGGCAAACGTTTTAATTGCTCGCTTTCCAATGTGTACAGTTTAATACGTACTGCTGAACGTCTTCCAATCATTTGGGGCAAAAGTAAGCCTCTTTAAGGTTACTCATAGTGGGTCCCACGGGAACATGTTCCCCCGATGAGGATATATGAGCCACTTTCATAACAGAGGGTCTTAAAGGGAGAAGCACCACGAGTTGTTTCCCCCGCCTCATCCGTCGATAAATTATTCCATCTTCTTTGTGAAAAGCTCCCGCTGAAGAATGAGTTACATGTATGTGACTCTGTTCAGAGTACGGCGCTAGGGTAATGTCATCCTTCTGCGATTGTCGTAACTCTGCTTTACTACATAGAAATGATGAGTTGAGGTACGAGCTATCCAATGTTGGGTGTTGGATACTCTGCTCAAACTATTTCTTGGTAGTTTCATGATTTTCACCATTCTTCTTGTCCAGATTATGGCGAAAAGAGCAATCTCTCACAAACTGTCAAATATCGTGTCGCATACCTGGCCAGAAGTAGTTCGATGAGACCTGTTTTACAAAGGTATACGACACTTTAATGGGGTAGGGCTGGGTGGAATGCATTTCCTGCATTAGGCGGGTGCGATAGGGGAGTGGGACAACTAATTGTCTCTTGTTCCCCACCCGTCTATAAACCAAACCTTCCTCCCTGTAATATGCTCCCTGAGGAGTATGGGAATAATTGCCATTCAATTTTGAGAAACAAGGTTGTAGGGTTTTATCGGCCCTTTGTGCCTTCTTCAGCTCCAAAATTTTTGGGCTGATTAGAGATGACAACTCAGGGGCCGCTTGGGCATGTCCTGGGTTCTCTCTCTTTTGTGTCACCCTAGAGTCACGTGAGTGATCTCCAATAAGCACATATTTCCTGCCTAAAATGAGAGGGTAGAGTCAATCGTCTACAACTACGGCATTGATTTTGCCCCGTACATATCGGGTTGAAACATCAATTTCCGCAACCGGAACAAGCATAGGCTCTATACTCTTCCGGGGCCCCTGTATTTCTAAATTTTCAGCAGTGTATTTGAGGGCCTTCACCAAAGATGGGGAAACTAGAGCTGAATATTCTAAGCCCGAATCATATAAGCACCGTATGGTTTAGTTACCAACGATTACTTGTTCAGTAATAGAGGCTTGGCTAGGGTTTTGTTCGTAGGCCTTGAGGTCATGGTTCCCTGTTGGCCTCGTGAACAGACATGCGACATTATAAGGGCCTGTTCTAGGCCTCTTGCACTCCGATGAGAAATGTGTGTCATTTTTGCACACTTTAAAATTGTTCTTTAAACATCTCCATTTCTTTACCAGGGCTGAATTGCTTTGTTTCTGCCTGGTGCTGTCCTGCGGTTGTTGTGAAGCTTTGTTGTGTGAGTGATACTTCACGATACACACTGGCCTCCACTGATACATCACGACTTTGTTACTACCAGAAGAATCCAGGAGTTTGTATTTATGGTGAAGAAGGTGAGTGTGTTTTGGGACAGTCACTCACAGTAGCGTACACACCGAGTCATGGAATGGTGTAACGTCTGATGATATTTTAACCATGGTTTATTACAATTATAACATCACGTAGATCTAGACGAATACAGTTACATCGAAACATGAATCTTCATAATGCAGTTAACATACGGCCCATACACATCCTGGCCTACAAAATCTCTACTCCTCACATCAGTGCACAAATACTGCATCTACGGCAGTTATATAATAATCATGGCCTACAAAATCTCTATACTTCACATCAGTGCACAAATACTGCATCTACGGCAGTTATATAATAATCATGGCCTACAAAATCTCTATACTTCACATCAGTGCACAAATACTGCATCTACGGCAGTTATATAATAATCATGGCCTACAAAATCTCTATAGCCCTGCGCAGGCATACATTATCCAAAAAAACACATCAGGGCTGACCACCTCAGTCAAAAACCCTGCACAGACTGATCCCACGGGAACACACCCCGTTCACACAGTCACGAGAATCTACTGTTCTCTTAACACTGCTCTCAAAAATCCCTGCGGACACTAGCCGCGAGAGCTATTCACACATCACTCAAAAACAGTACAGAAACAGTACATTATGACCAGAGTTCACCCGCTATCTGACATACTGTTTCCACGAAACTAAGAGAAGATATTTTTAAACAAATCCATTACCAATTTGTAAGCAAGTACTCTAACCCAAAATTAACTCTACTCAACAAGTATTTCCCAAGATCATTTCCCTTTCATCACATCTGCACTCATCAGTTTGCCACACCCCCAGGGAAAAAAAAGATTCATCATTTTTTTTTGAAAATTAACTCCCAAAAATTTAACGGTCAATGAAGTTATATCAAATACGTACAAAAATTAACTCCCAAAAATTTAACGGTCAATGAAGTTATATCAAATACGTACAAAAATTAACTCCCAAAAATTTAACGGTCAATGAAGTTATATCAAATATCTCTTAAATTATTTTCCAAAAATTTAAAAAATTAATGAAGTTCTATCAATTACCTACAAAAATATACCTATGACAAGAGAACATAGCACATCTACAAAAATATCATCAATAAATGTAAGATAACGACTAAATCATCCAACATAATCATTCAAACATACCAAAATAAAAATTAATCTAATACAAAACCCAAGTTAAGTATACATAGTACAAACTAAACAGAAAATAAATTATCATACGAGAAAAGACAAAATATGAAATGGGAATATGATAAGAATCAAATAGAATCATATTATGACAATGAAGACAACAATTCCATACATGTAAAACAAATAGAATTATTAGAACCAATTACATTATATAAAGTCACATAATTAACTTAACAATACAAAGAATGAAAGTATAAATAGCGTAACTGTTAAACTCTCTTTCTTTGTGTGTAGTTGTTAACTCATACTGGCTACTAGTTGTTGAATCATGCTTTATTTGCTAAATGATGTGAATGTCCACCAGTGGATAAATGTAGATGTTGGGACTGGTGTAGTAAAGTGTAACGATTGTCAACTCATCAAACCCAGCACAGTTTTGGTCATACAGGTCATCTTGTCCTGGAACGTGATGAGGCTCCGACAAGAATGTGAGTGTAAACAATGAGTGTGTATCTGAATGTCAGTACGCGAATGGTAGAATGATTCGATAGAGTTGACAGGTTGGTAGTACATCACTCATACTCACACTGTTCGAATTCAAGAAGTACTGGAACTACGGTGGTCTTTTTATAACATTTAATGGGACGCACACTTGGACAGTACGTGTATGGTTACAGGAACAAATGTCGACATAGACAGCATAATGTTGATCACAGGAATATCATCTTAAGTTAGCATTCATGCTTGGCAAATATCATAATGGAGCATTCGTAAATAAGCATTCAGCGTTCCATCATGTAAATCATCTGGCTTTACTGACTGGGCACGTCAGACCATAACCAATAGCCTACATAGGAAGGCTCCTAGACCTAACCTCGTCTAGCGAATATTCCTTCACGTAAAGTTCAATATATATATATTTCATAATATAGGAATCCCAGACATGGGTTCTCACATGTAGCAGTGATCTCTTGGTTCATCGAGCGATAGTACAGGCATCCCTTTTTCTCACTCGATAAATACAAAGTATATGAATTTCAACATGGCTGTTCTCTCTCTCGTGAGCTTCACTCACTATAGAATATAGACCAAAATTAGTCATTCATTAAATGTCCTCATTTCTTCATAGGTTCTCTCATAGAGGTAATTGAATAATATCATACAATCCAGTGCTGATACATAGGAATGTCTTCTTCCTTTGAATGGATATTCTTTTTAAAAGTACCACTGTGCATCTGCTTATCAACAACGATGGCGAAGCCCAAGTTCATAATAAATTGTGGTTTTACCTTTTTATGCGAAATATAACTTTGCCATTCCTTGGAAAAAGAGAATAAACACTGGGGTAAAGTACATACAACATGTCTAAATGATTATCACTTTTCCCCATCCATATATAGATCACTATTTCGGCAAAAAGCCTGCTACAACAAAACTCGGCATCCTCACAGGATGACAGCCATGGATCACACCCTTTGCTAGCGATACTTCCGCTGCATAGCCTTTGACCTTTTCTAGCGACAACCAAATTAGTTCGACTTAGAAATGCAAAGATATCCATATATAAGACAGACTCGTCCTACTCATACAAACACTACGTATAAATTCAGGCCATAGATATACTGAAGCAAGAACAATCTATTCCTACCCAGCCACAGAATAAATCGCAGTAGGCCTAGAGTCGTCTGCGGAGTCCGATCGAAGATGACAGAACTATTTTCAAGGGAAGCAACCCAAAAATGACTTCTCCTTAAGCACTTAAAAAGGAAATACTTTGCTTACAAAATATTTGCGAACATAAGAATATAAATGTATTATATTGCAAGATAGTAAAAATTGCCCTTTACAGTCTTACCACACCTCCCGGGAAAAAAAAAAAAAAAAATTTTTTTTTTTAAAATACATCTAGGAGCACCGTAGAATAGGCTCACAACGCAAGAATACTGCGCAGATGAAAATATCAGGAATAACTATAATTCCTAATATGACTGGTGAGAATATATATCTCAAAATCTGAGAGAAATTGTTTCCCTACGAATAAATGTTTCCAGGAAGGTGTGATGTACGTATAATACAATTCTGGTAATTATACAATGCATACCAAAAATTCACACTACAATCTTAAATTTATGATTTATGAAGAAACAATCATCAAAGACCAGCGGTGAATTAACATCAATAAACCGCTAAGTAGCGATACCATCATTCTATTATTAAATTACAAATGTGTATCTTAGTAAAGAAACAAAAAATAACTGTTGTAAAGTTATACATATTAAAAAGATCCAATATTTAACAGTTAAGTGGCATCATGTGGGCATCTGGACAGAATGTCCGCCATCACATTTTCTGAACCACGGATAGCTCGTACCGAAAAATGAAAAGGTTGAAGAGCGATTGCGTATCGAGTTGATCTCGAGCTCTTCAAGTTCTTACTTTGGATAGCCGTAAGAGCTTTTTGGTCAGTTTCCACTACGAAATGCGCGCCCAGAAGGAATCTTTGGAGTTTGAGAATTGACCAAACCATTGCCAATAATTCACGGTCTAAAACCGAGTAATTCCTTTCTGCAGCATTAAGTTTTCTGGATATGTACATTACAGGATGCAGAGTTCCAGAGTACTCTTGCATTAGTGCCGCTCCAATCCCAGTGGATGAAGCGTCACTACGAAGAACAAATGTCTTATCTGTTGTAGGTAACACTAAAATAGGTGGTGATGAAAACATAGTTTTGATCTTCTCTAGTGAAGATTGGCTTTCATGAGACCAGTGAACCATGTTAGGCGACCCTTTCTTTAATAGTGTAGAGAGAGGTGCCATGATAGAGGACAGATTCGGAATGAAACGTCCATAAAATTGTATGAGACCTAAAAGACTTCGCACTTGCTTTTTAGTCCTAGGGATAGAGATGTTAAGTATCTTAGTGATATTATGGTCTTCTGTCTTCAAGAAACCGTGACCTACTCGATGGCCTAAGAAAGCAATTTCGCTAAAGCCAATACAAGCTTTAGATGGTTTTGCTGTCAGGTTATACTCACGTAGAGTTGATAATAATTCAACTAATCCTGAATAGTGATCTTCCCAAGTATCGCTGAAAAGACAGATGTCGTCTAGATAAGCAATGACATCTGACCGATACGATAGGATTCGACGCATCATGCGTACAAATGTAGCTGGTGCGTTCATAAGGCCGAAAGGCATAAAATTCCATTGGAAAAGGCCTCTGGGAGTAGAGAAAGCGGTAAGAGGTTTGGCGCGTTCGGATAATGGAACTTGCCAATATCCTTTAGACAAATCAAGTTTAGTGAAAAAATGCGATTTAGAAAGACGAGTAAGTAACTCTTCTAGTAAAGGCATAGGTTCAGCATCGAACTTCGTAACTTGATTCAATTTGCGATAGTCAACGCAAAGACGTATGTTATTGTCTTTTTTTTTCGAACAATAACCATCGGCGAAGAATATGCAGAAGTGGATGGTTCGATTATTTGTAAATCTATCATTTCATCCAACTCCTTTTCAACCTGTGTTTGGAAATGTATAGGGATAGGATAAGGCCTAACCCTAATTGGAGTATGTTCAGTTAGAACAATGTCATGCTCAATGACATGAGTTTGTCCAGGGATGTCAGTGAGGACATCCTGAAATGTTTGTAACATAGACGAAACTTGTCGCCGTTCTCCTAGAGACAAATCAGGAGAAACAGTAACGTCTTTCCATGATTCACTAGAATGAAGTGGGATCATTGGAAGCGGGAGATTAACATCCGAAAAACTTGTTTCCTCATCCTGTATTACAGACAGTGATGAGTAATGACCATGTTTGACATGAGAATCGTCCGTTGCCTGGAAAATAGGCTGTAGATAGTCAGGACGTTCATGGAACTCCGTAAGCATATTGATGTGGAAGGTTTTATGCTTCCCGTTAATATCGACGATGTAGTCAACATCTGAAATTTTCGATATTATATCGTACGGACCTTTCCAACTAATAAGGAGTCTATTTTCACGACAAGGTAGCAAAACAATTGCTTTGTCACCAGGACAAAGTTGTCGTAAAGTTCTCTTCTTATTAGCAAATTGTCTTGCCTTCTGCTTAGCAAACTCAGAAGAGGACGTTGCCAATTTGCATGCTTCGATAATCTTTTGTCTCAGCGCGATGACATACTCGTAAGAAGATTTTGTGTCATCGTCAATATTGTCAGCTGTTATAAGATCATGCAGCAAAGACATTGGGCCGCGCGGTCGCGCGCCAAAGACAAGTTCAAAGGGCGAAAACCCTGTATGTTCATTGGGGACCTCTCTGTACGCGAAGAGGGCCGCGGGTAAAACCCTATCCCAATCCTGAGGATGATCCTCAGTTATCTTCCCTAATAAGTTCTTAAGTGTTCTATTTAGTCGCTCGACCATCCCATTGGACATAGGATGATAGATGCTACTCAAAGATCTCTCTATCTGTAGAGTAGACATTACTTGAGACATGGTATCCGATATCAGTTGGGTGCCATGATCTGATAATATTTCTCCGGGGAATCCCAGCCGAGAAAATATAAGCCAAAGAGCATCTGCAATGTCAGCGGTAGTAATGCTCTTTAGAGGGATAGCCTCTGGCCAACGTGTGCACATGTCTACACACGTTAAGATAAAAATGATGTCCTCTAGCAGATTTGATCTTGAATGGACCAATGATGTCTATCGCCATTTTCTGGAATGGACGAATAGGAATATCTGCAGCCTGAATAGGCGCAGCATGACGAGGACCTTTGGATTTGACTTCTTGACATACTTTACAGGATCGACAATAGATCCGTATGTCCTTGTTCACAAAAGGCCAAAAGAAAGCCGCAAGAACTCTTGACTTAGTACGGGAAAAACCCATGTGACCAGCACACTGAGAGTCGTGTGCATGTTGTAAGATCTTAACTCTCAAATTCTTGGGTACAAGAATCTGAGAATGACTTGACTTAGTGGAGTCTTGCACCATACGTACAAGTACGCCATTCTTCATTGTAATCCAAGATTTACAATTTGAATCTTTATTCGGATCACCTTTTGTTACAAGAGTGAAGAATTTCTTAAGAGTCGGATCTTCTTCTTGTTGTTTTATAAACGAGTCACGAGAAATTACCAAGGGATCATCTTGGTTATGCACTTCATTATCTTCAACAGATGAAGTTTCAGGCATATTGAGAGCTTGAGCTCTAGTGACTACTGCATTAGCAGATTGCATATTTTGATTTTCCAAACGGAAATTTGCTCCGGAGTGCATTCTTTGACTCCGTGAATGCGACCGATGATAAGATCAGCGATCGGATCCGGCAAAAGACATGCGTGTACATCTCCTGTGAAGAAAGGAGTAGCAATCCTAATGATAGCGGTAGAGTATTTCTCTATGGTGCCAGAAGGATCTATGAGTGACTGCCTAACCCCAATAGTTGTGCATCCAGAATCAAAAAGTACTGAGACTGGATTGTCATTTACTAAACCTTTGTGTAAGACAAGAGAACCTCTCCCATCATGCGCGATTGACGCAGGAAGAGCGGGAAGAGGATGGCCACAGCTTAAAGTAGACACTGTGGTTGGCTCAAATAATGTTTTGCATTGGGGGCACTGAGATGCTCTCCCAAAATCAAAAGCGGCACATGCCATATTATTAGAGTCATCATTATCTTTATTTTGTTTATAGGCTTCGTGGGACTCTTGCTGTGCAGAGTTCGCCTGGTAATGAGCTTTATGTTTTTTGAATTGTGTTCTACCTCTGTTATTATTGCCTCTGTACTTATCATTGTTTCCACTATTATAACCTCTACTCGGGTTTGAATCATAGCTCCTTTGGTTACTATCATCATATTCATTATAATGAGTATCTCGGTAATTATGATCCTGTTGTCTCCATGAAGGAAAACTTGGATAGTTTCTAGAATGACTTCCTTTGCGAAAGTTCCTGTAATTATGACCACCCCTGAATCGAGGGCTGTCAGCTCTTCTCCAGGTATTCGAAGAAGAACCCTGAAATGATTGGTTACCTTGGTTCTGATAACTGTAATAGTTACCTTTTTTATTAAACTTATTTTGAGGTCCTTGGAATTTGTGAGAGTGATTAGGGTTGTATGGTGTTGCAGAAGCAACTGGCATACCTTCTTTAACCTTACTGTTGCTAATGGCTACGTCTGGATGTGCAGTGACGTATTGGGTACAATACTGTTCCATTTCTTTTAGAGACTTAGGTTTACGCTCATGTAAGAATTCGAGGAAAGAATTATTTATACTTGACATAATCTTGTCTCTGAGTATCAAGTCCATAAGGGCTTCATAAGTCTTTTCTGTTTTGGATAGCTCAATCCAACGATCAAATGTAAGACGTGTTCTTGCAATGAATTCTGAGAATTCTACACCTGCCTCAGTATACAAGAAGCATGAATTACATCAAAGAAGAAACACGGAAGCATAAACAAAATATCAGACAATATTGAAAAGACAACAGACAAGATGTAAAGAAATGACGAATAGTCAACAAAGAGAGATGAAAGTAAAGATGCAAATGTAAAGAAAGTTGGTAACATCACATAACAATAACTATCCAAATGTAACAACGTAATGTAAAATACAAAAATGCTAAAGTATATTTATATACTAACACAAAAAAAAAGAAAGCTTATGACAAGCACAGCATAATAAGTAATTTAACTAAATTATAAACTTATACATAACTAAAAATAAATTACATCAAATATCACCCAAACAAAAAAATATTAACGCTAACACAAGTTTTGCATTGACACATAGTCAAGCGCTAACTACCAAAAAATACATCAAAACATTAAAACATTTTCAAAGAATTAATGTCACTACATAATAGTAACCTTATCATACAATCTAGCGCAGAAAAAAAAATAAATATCACAATGTCCAAAACACATTTTCCAAAAAAAAATTACAATACAAAAATTGTTTCTTAACGTTAGGTTAAATAAAAATAGTATTTTTATTTCTAAGTAATATGTAGCTATAATTAATAACTTACAATTAAATTAGCTGAGTAACATAAAAATAATCTTATCTTTAAACAGACATACATGAAAAACGTGTAAGTTTTTTTCTCTTCTGTCGTGAAATATTCTAATCCACATATATAAATTAAAAGGTAAATGCAAAGCCTAACAAATAAATTTAATAAAAGGAAGAAGAATGGTAAAGAACAGTGCTGTCACAATGACTGTACTCGAAATCCCCCTTGTTTTCTACTTCGTCGGCAAATTGTAACGCCTTCACGTTGATAGTAAAAGCCTACTGTATTATTACCCGCTTTCTTCAATGAAACGTGTGCTGTATTTCTTGGAAAAACAGTGAGATACGCAAGCTGAACAATGACCTAATTTTAATATTTCATTCATTCCATTTTATACACGGCGTAACTAAAGACAGATGGACTAAAGGATAGAGAGAAGGGAGAGGCATAAAGCCGAACACGTGCAACACTAAACACGCGTCGCGCGATACACAATTACTACTATCACGCGTGTAAGGCCACATGCACTAACTTTTTCGGACGGACAGTGATAAATTCACTACCCTTCCCAGAGTTAGGTTTTTAAATCCTGAAAAACTCTTATTAGAAAAGATAACATTAGATGGGTTTACGTTTGAAAACATTACAGTACCCAGACAGCACATCTTCGAAACAGGAGGTAGAAGGAATTGCATATTTTGAACGCAGCATATTAGCTCTATTAAATTTGTATATTTGGGTTCCTTAGGGCTTGCTGACAAAGAATATGTAAAACGTTACGCAAATAGTCTAGGAATTAACAAGTTATAACCAAAATAAAATAGTGGGGATGCCTGACAGCATGAAATCATTTCTGCTCATAAAATTTTTTTATAACGTGTTTAAAAAAAAACCGTGCGTACGGAAATAGCCTACCATGTAAACTCCAAATTGATTGGAGCGCAACAAATATAAGACTAAACACGATTAGTCGGACTATAAATACTATCTTTGGTTGTTAGGGGAGACGTAGGAAGGTAAAATTTTTTCAAACACTTGTCGAAACGTGGCTCCATTGGCCAGACTCGCTGATATAATCACTTAGGAGCGTTAGTTCGAGACCACTAGTTCAAATAAGCTTGATAAAGCAACAGTGCGTTGAAGCCAGCTCATATTTTTGCTAAATAAAAGCCTGGAACATAAGCAGATGGGAATTTGTGCCAGAATTCATTGCTAGTCAACGTATCTGTGTTTATTCTATGAATTGTGGTAAGCTTGAAACATTCAGTATCTTTTAATGAAAATTGAATGTGAATTGTTAATTTATGCCTGTATATATGTGTAGTTCAGTAGCAAACATGATGTAAAGCCTATAATGCTCCAGCCTGAACAGAAGGTGTCGGAGGAAAGTAAAACGGCATGGAACGGCCAAACAGTACACTGACACCTAGATGATTGACTAGAAAGAAATAATGCTGGAAGTGCAGAGGCGTAGTAACCATTAAGGAGGTTAATACTGGTATAAAGTATTTCAGATGAAGCTGACAGTTGGCCTAACGCTCTGAACTCAATGTTTGTGATGTATTGTGCTCAGTGTAAAAAGAGAGTATAAATTAGTTATGACGTAGAAGGTACATCCTTCTTGTTTTCAGGGACCGTGGTCTTGATGGTATTGAGCAGCACCTGGTCAGAGCTTTGCTGAATCCAGAGTCGGACAGCATACTCCTTGGTCCATTTAGCTATCAGTGAGGTGTCTCCAGAGCCCAGGGGAGAAATCGAGCAGAGGAGTCTTTTCCTGCCGCCATCACGCAAGATAAGCTGATGTGGCCAGCTGAGCTCAAAATTATGTACCCCCATCTTAAAATAACATTGTAACATAAACTTAAGAGGGGAAGTAAATTGTTTTAATATCAGGAACTGAGAACATCTCCAATACTAGTTCCAATAAAGACAAACTATTGAAGTCATGATGACAAATACCAACAGAGCTTGAACAAAACAAAACCAGTATTACCTCATATTACTACTACACAACTGACACACATAGGATACTTTTAATAATATATGTCACTACAATATTCATATTGATAAATTCTGTACATATAACTTGTAAGTAAAATTGATTGTGATTCCTGGTTCCCTTTGTATTTGAATCAGGACACATATTCATTCATAACAGCAATGAATACATATTGTTATTTGAAAAGTTATCAGTGACTCCTTTAAGATATCCTTTAGAGTGTTATATGTATGTGAGTGTCACAGTGTTGTCAAGTGTGGTGGAATAAATTAAATTGTTTATCTGTCTGTTGTTGTTATGACTTACACTTCATCATACACATACCCTAGACATACAACGTAGTCATCACACTATTCCAGAATAATTCTGACTGAGGTATACATATGTGGCAGCAAGTAAGGTTATATATAATACACTACTCTTATTAGATATATATACCTTCACAGCTGATCTCAGTCAGTACACTAAGTCCCCTATACATATTTATAACATCCCACTTCACCACATATATTGGGGTCTCGCTCTTGGGATTTTGAATCTTTACCTATTAAAAATAGTGGGGGTAATTCACTTCAGGGAATATAAGAATTAAAAGGTATCCTTGGGTGGAATTAAATAAGGTTGAGCTCACGGTGCCTGTGTTGTCCATTAGATATATATTTAGAGATTGAATTGTTGGTTAGACATTGTATAAACTACCTGATAGACAATGGCGGACCTGGCCAAGTTTCGATCTGCTGCTGTTCAGACTGCAAAAGAGTTAGGATTAGATGGGCAAGTTATGGTTGCCTATGTCACTACGGAATGTGACAAATTTATTGAACGCGAAGAAAGAAGGTTTGAAGCCGAAAGAAAGTTAGAGGCTGAAAGGGAAATTAAGAAGTTACAATTTGAGGCTGAGGCTGAGACTAAGAGGTTGCAGATTGAGGCTGAGGCTAAGAAATTGGAGGCAGAAAGAGAAGACAAAAGATTGGCTGCAGAAAGGGAAGAGAAGAAATTAGCTGCAGAAAGGGAAGCAGAAGAAAGAAGATTGACTGCAGAGAGGGAAGCAGAAAAGGAGGAGAAGAGATTACAAAGGGAACATGAGTTACGACTAAGGGAGTTTGAGTTTCAGGGCCATGCTCCTGAAAATGGTGCCAGTCCCTTTGCCTCTGATGCCACTGCTAGCCAAGGAGCCTCAACCTCAGCTATGAATTTTCATTTAGATCATTTTGTTGAGAAAGACGATGATATAGAGAGCTACCTAAATAGGTATGAACTATTAGCTACCACGTATGGGTTAGAGAGAGAAAGGTGGAGCTTAAAGTTATCTCAAGGACTTCGTGGGGCAGCTTATGAAGTTTTTGAAAAAATGAGCAGAGGTGATCAGGAAAATTATGACATGCTAAAGCAGGCTCTTTTGTTAAGATATGAAAAGAATGCAGAATTCTATAGGAAAAAATTTAGGAATGCTAAACTACTGTCAGGTGAAACCTATCACCAGTTCTCTGCACGAATAGAGACATACTTGGAGAAATGGACTTCTCTGGGGAAAACCCAAGATCTTAAGGAAATGGTCCTTATAGAGCAGCTAAGAGAGTCCATGGCTCCAGACCTGAGAAAGTTTCTCATGGAACAAGGTGCAGAGAGGCTGGGTGAGTTGCTAAATGTTGCTGAAAGGTATCAAGCAGCTCAAGCAGAGGTAACAGGTAATAAAAAGAAACAAGGGATAACTTTAGGGCACCACAGAACTTTAATAAATTTGATCCTAAGGATCAAAATAAAGGTAAGCACCAATTTGATAGGCCACGGTATGAAAATAAAAATAAATTCCCACAATTCGATGAAAGGAAATATGATGAAAGAAAATCTTTCAACCAAGGAAAAAGGTGGTGTAAAAATTGTAAGATGAACAATCATGACACTGACCATTGTAGAAGGAAACCTCCTCATTGTGCTGCTATGACATCGGGGAAAAAGGAAAAGAAGGTCAAACCTGAAGAACTACAGGAACCATACCACCCCCCAGTGTGTGAAGATGTCATCTGTAATGGTGTCACTATAAGGTGTTTATATGATACCGGTTTAGATTACGATTCCGTTGTGAGTTCTCACCTGGTGCAGGCCGATCAATACACCACAGAAACAGTGGAGATTCAAACTGCAACCAAGGATGTAGCTACCATGACACTTCCCGTCGCCCGAATAAAAGTGAAAACGCGATATGTGGAAGGAATCATAAAAGCAGCAGTGATAAATGAGCCAATCTACCCTCTAATATTGGGGTGTAGATATGTCTTCTTGGGGAATCCCAAGAGACCTGTGATATTGGCAACAGTGCAGACCAGATCACAGTCAAAAAAGGAGGAGGATAATCCCATAAATACTCACCCAGATGAGATGAGGAAGGCACAGGCTGAGGACAAAACACTCAAGCCATGTTTCAAGAAGTTGCCCAAATCTCATACACCTCCAGGCAAGGGAGAGTTTTATATGAAGAACAAACTGATATATAGGAAGGCTGGATCTGAATCCAATGGTCACGGACAGCTGGTCCTTCCCACTTCATATAGGACTAAAGTGTTGGAACTAGGGCATGCGATTCCCTTCAGTGGTCATATGGGAATCAGCGCAACAGGACAGCGAATAGCTTGTCACTATTTCTGGCCAGGAATAACTGAAGATATCAAACGATATGTAAAATCCTGTCCAGAGTGCCAACGAGTAGCACCTAAACATTGGACTGCACCAGCAACTCTGGGGGAAATGCCCATAGTGGGAACACCCTTTGAGAGAGTTGCCGTGGATCTTGTGGGACCTCTCACCCGAACCAAGAGAAGGAACAGCTACATTCTGACTCTGGTGGACACTTGTTCTATGTGGGGAGAGGCTGTAGCCCTGTCATCGATTGATTCTAAACATGTGGCAGAGGCATTGCTCACAATTTTCACCAGGTTAGGCTTTCCCAATCAAATCTTGACTGATAATGGCTCTCAGTTCAAGGGGAAACTAACTGAAGAAGTTTTCAGGATCTTCCAGGCCAAACACTTCCATTGTAGTGTGTATCATCCCCAAGGGAACGGCCAAGTGGAAAGATTTAACGGCACATTGATGTCGATCCTGAGAAAGTTGGCACACGAAAAACCAGATACATGGGACCAGTACCTGCACGCCGCCCTCTTTGCTTATCGGGAGGTACCCCATAGTTCAACCGGTATGGCCCCGGCAACATTATTGTTTGGAAGGCCAATAAAAGGTCCACTCGAAGCTTTGTTAAGAACGTGGACTGATGAAAAGGCAGAGGAAAACATTACATCTTCATACCAATATGTGAATGAGCTGACCACTCGTTTAAAAAACTGGCTGGAAACTTGCCAATGAAAATTTGAAACAAGCCAGGAAGAAACATGCTGCCTATTATAACAGGAAGGCGAAAGACAGAAATTTGGCTGTGGGAGAGAAAGTACTGCTTCTTTTGCCCGGGAGTCAGAATAAGTTACAAATTGGATGGCAGGGTCCATATACAGTTTTAGAGAAGGTATCTAGAACAAATTATAAGATAGATAAGAAGGGGAAAGAAAAAATCTATCATGTGAACCTCCTGAAGAAATATTTGGAAAGAGAACATCAGGAGGAGACACACTTGTTGACCTTGTCCATCGCCATGGAGATGAAAAAGGAACCACTTTCATCATTTGAGTATCCATTACACCCCTGTGAGACAGCAGCACAGGTGAAAATCAGTACACATTTAACGAAAACTCAGAAAGAGAGAGTGCAACAGGTTCTAAATAATCATGCAGAGGTGTTAACAGACCGACCAGGGCATACAAACCTATTGGAATATGATATGAAACTGATAGACCCCACACCTGTCTGTATGAAACCATATTCGATTCCGTTTGCTAAGGAGAAAGCTTTGAAGGAAGAGATAGACTATCTATTGAAGGAGGGAATTATTTCACACAGTGAATCCTCATATAGTTCCGGTGTTGTACTCTTAAGGAAGCCCTCTGGAGAACATAGACTCTGTATAGATTACAGGAGACTGAATGCTATTACAGAAGGACAGGTGGATCCATTGCCGGATACAAATCAGCTGTTTGCCAGACTAAATAAAGCTAAATATTTCTCAAAAGTGGATCTGAGTAAAGGATACTATCAGATTCCAGTAAAGCCCGAGGTTAGACCATACCTAGCTTTTAGTACCTCAGAAGGACACTATGAGTTTAATAGATTGCCATTTGGATTGAAGAATGCGCCTAGTGTCTTCTCTAGAATGATGAGAAAATTATTGGACCCTCTGAATAATCCATGTATAACAAATTTCATGGATGATATCCTGATAGCAACAGAAACATTTGAGGAACACATTGACTCTCTGAACATGCTGTTTAATCGACTTAGGGAGGCAAATTTAACAGCCCGACCAACCAAATGTTGCGTTGGATGTAAAGAATTGGAATTTTTGGGACACACAGTTTATCAGGGAAACATGACCCCTGACCCAAAGAATTTAGAGAAACTACAGAAAGCCCCGAGACCACAAACCAAGAAGGACGTGAGATCCTTTGTCTCATTATGTGGTTTCTACCAGAAGTATATCAAAAACTTTAATTCCATATGTGCACCGTTAACTGATTTGACACGTAAAGGACATCCAGATCGCATTACATGGACACCACAATGTGAAATGACTTACCAAGAATTGAAGGAAAAGCTCACAAGTAAACCCATTTTGAAATTACCTGACTTAAGTCAAGAATTCATAGTAAGGACGGATGCAAGTAATATTGGGTTAGGTGCAACTCTACTACAGAAATCAGATGCATTGGATGGGGAATTAAGCCCAGTGGCATATGCTAGCAGAAAATTGAATAAAGCTGAAATCAATTACTCAACTAGCGAAAAAGAATGTCTTGCAGTAATATGGGCAATAAAGAAATTCAATATTTATCTGTATGGGAAGGCCTTTAAGTTGCAAACAGACCACAAACCTTTATCGTTTCTAGCACAGGCTAGGCATGAGAACTCCAGGTTACTCCGATGGTCTTTACTTTTGGCTCCATATAATTTTAGCATTGAGTATATATCTGGAAAAACAAATTTGGGAGCGGATTTTTTAAGCCGCCATCCGTGTGATGAGAATCACCGTAAACCCCAGAAATAATAATAAATTTCTCTATGTGTATATAGAATAAAGGACTGACATATAATGTCTGTTTTAAGAGGGGAGGTGTCGTGAAATATTCTAATCCACATATATAAATTAAAAGGTAAATGCAAAGCCTAACAAATAAATTTAATAAAAGGAAGAAGAATGGTAAAGAACAGTGCTGTCACAATGACTGTACTCGAAATCCCCCTTGTTTTCTACTTCGTCGGCAAATTGTAACGCCTTCACGTTGATAGTAAAAGCCTACTGTATTATTACCCGCTTTCTTCAATGAAACGTGTGCTGTATTTCTTGGAAAAACAGTGAGATACGCAAGCTGAACAATGACCTAATTTTAATATTTCATTCATTCCATTTTATACACGGCGTAACTAAAGACAGATGGACTAAAGGATAGAGAGAAGGGAGAGGCATAAAGCCGAACACGTGCAACACTAAACACGCGTCGCGCGATACACAATTACTACTATCACGCGTGTAAGGCCACATGCACTAACTTTTTCGGACGGACAGTGATAAATTCACTACCCTTCCCAGAGTTAGGTTTTTAAATCCTGAAAAACTCTTATTAGAAAAGATAACATTAGATGGGTTTACGTTTGAAAACATTACAGTACCCAGACAGCACATCTTCGAAACAGGAGGTAGAAGGAATTGCATATTTTGAACGCAGCATATTAGCTCTATTAAATTTGTATATTTGGGTTCCTTAGGGCTTGCTGACAAAGAATATGTAAAACGTTACGCAAATAGTCTAGGAATTAACAAGTTATAACCAAAATAAAATAGTGGGGATGCCTGACAGCATGAAATCATTTCTGCTCATAAAATTTTTTTATAACGTGTTTAAAAAAAAAAACCGTGCGTACGGAAATAGCCTACCATGTAAACTCCAAATTGATTGGAGCGCAACAAATATAAGACTAAACACGATTGGTCGGACTATAAATACTATCTTTGGTTGTTAGGGGAGACGTAGGAAGGTAAAATTTTTTCAAACACTTGTCGAAACGTGGCTCCATTGGCCAGACTCGCTGATATAATCACTTAGGAGCGTTAGTTCGAGACCACTAGTTCAAATAAGCTTGATAAAGCAACAGTGCGTTGAAGCCAGCTCATATTTTTGCTAAATAAAGCCTGGAACATAAGCAGATGGGAATTTGTGCCAGAATTCATTGCTAGTCAACGTATCTGTGTTTATTCTATGAATTGTGGTAAGCTTGAAACATTCAGTATCTTTTAATGAAAATTGAATGTGAATTGTTAATTTATGCCTGTATATATGTGTAGTTCAGTAGCAAACATGATGTAAAGCCTATAATGCTCCAGCCTGAACAGAAGGTGTCGGAGGAAAGTAAAACGGCATGGAACGGCCAAACAGTACACTGACACCTAGATGATTGACTAGAAAGAAATAATGCTGGAAGTGCAGAGGCGTAGTAACCATTAAGGAGGTTAATACTGGTATAAAGTATTTCAGATGAAGCTGACAGTTGGCCTAACGCTCTGAACTCAATGTTTGTGATGTATTGTGCTCAGTGTAAAAAGAGAGTATAAATTAGTTATGACGTAGAAGGTACATCCTTCTTGTTTTCAGGGACCGTGGTCTTGATGGTATTGAGCAACACCTGGTCAGAGCTTTGCTGAATCCAGAGTCGGACAGCATACTCCTTGGTCCTTTTAGCTATCAGTGAGGTGTCTCCAGAGCCCAGGGGAGAAATCGAGCAGAGGAGTCTTTTCCTGCCGCCATCACGCAAGATAAGCTGATGTGGCCAGCTGAGCTCAAAATTATGTACCCCCATCTTAAAATAACATTGTAACATAAACTTAAGAGGGGAAGTAAATTGTTTTAATATCAGGAACTGAGAACATCTCCAATACTAGTTCCAATAAAGACAAACTATTGAAGTCATGATGACAAATACCAACAGAGCTTGAACAAAACAAAACCAGTATTACCTCATATTACTACTACACAACTGACACACATAGGATACTTTTAATAATATATGTCACTACAATATTCATATTGATAAATTCTGTACATATAACTTGTAAGTAAAATTGATTGTGATTCCTGGTTCCCTTTGTATTTGAATCAGGACACATATTCATTCATAACAGCAATGAATACATATTGTTATTTGAAAAGTTATCAGTGACTCCTTTATATATATAAGTGTAATATTATTTATCTTAACTATGTATTATAATCAGATATCTAAATTCTGTAAATGATCAAGAGTATCAGCCGTCGCTGTTAATCTACCCACTTAATTTAATAGGAAATTTAAGTTAATTCTAGCTGACAAAAAATCGAATTGTTTAAATTATCAAATGTCATAATTTAGAAAAAATGGAAACCAAGTTTCAGAATACGTCCTTAACTTCAACGCAAAATCATTAATAATACGTACAAGTTATGTTTAAAATTACCTTTCACTAAACAATTAATTCAAATAATCTGTATATAAATATGTTAACTAAACATGGTATGAAACCCATGATGAAAGACAAAACCAAAATTTTAAGTAGTGAATAAAAACACTCAGGACTATCTATGAAAATGACTATTACATTGTCTCAGTAAATAAGTTTGTGCAAGAAATCAACTAAATGCATAATTAAAATACAGTCATATAAGTAACAACCAAAAAATTATGGCAATCAAATGTTACAAAGAAATTACATAATATTCCATTAACCACATATAAAGTTTTATACTAAAGAATACAATAACATTCAGTGTTTGTAAACAGAACAAAAAATAAACAGGACCTTTGAAAAAAACAAAAAAAAATTCCTTCGAGGTCTTGCGAACATCTCATCAACACGCAAGGTGACATCATGACACGCTGGGTTAATATACTGGCTAGGCTCTCTTGAATGGACAAATGGCACATAGTGATCTACATCTCTCCCAGGTAATGTCAAATTAGAATGGTGATTCCCCTCGCAAAGTCGCTCGCTGTGAGACAATACAAATGAAAATATCTATTTTAATCAATGGTAAGATTATGAGTGAACACGGAAAATTCACTTTACAATTACCCAAACTCCGTGGTGGTGTAAGGTTGTGGCCCTTCTGCGATGTCAACAACTCTCGTCACATAGCAGACAACATAGAAGTCTCAGGGCAACTTGACCTATTCACGGTCGTCAGTGCGGTAGGCTGAAAAAAATTTACTACCTTCACAAGACCGAGATACACTCTCAAACCTATCAGCATGACAAGCAAAAGCATTTAAGAACCTATTACCGTTCCCATTACTCTGATTGCTAATAATCTTGCTCTTATATGGAGCACAGCTAAACTGGTTGCGATCTCTATAATTTCTTTTGAGAGCATTGTTAGTTGCTCTATCAACACCGTTGTACTGATTTAAATCCCAGTTACAATAGTTATGCTTAATACTTCTTCCTAGATAACAATGTCCACCAGATAGAACTGGCTTTTTAGCAGGAAAATTATTACTAGACTGATGAACTTTCATATAATTACTTCTGCTATAGTTTTCTAAACTTTTAGAATCACAATGTTGAGATCTGTCACATTTTTTCTTGTTTTTAGGCGAAGAAACGTTACCGTAGGATGAACTCCCTTGGTACTTTATAACCTTAGGGTTATGTCTCCTATCAAAATTATTTTTTTCTTTGCTTGTGGCAATGTGTTTAAGAAATGAGTCACACTGCCTTGACTGGGTATGACTAGAAGGTTTGACAATCTCTTTATTTTTTTGCACAACATTTGTTTCCTTCATGGAACAAAGCAGTTGTATGTTTGTTACTTGTAACCAATTTATCAGATCTGTCAATAAATACGCTGTTGGTTTTTAACACACTGACTTGTGATTTAGTACTGTTATCTACAGGACTGCCTATTACTGTAGAATTCTCTTTGTTGGACTGTCGCCAAGAAACAATATTATTGGAAATAGCATTGGTATTGAGTTGGAAGTTATATTTCCCACGAAACGACCTATGTCCACCATTCTTGACCGTAGAATCCGCAAAAAGTGTACAAGGCTGGCTTTTTGCTTTAGTGCTCTGATGATAAGCAACTTTCTGTCTATCACTGTCAACATTGACAGAAGACCACATATTGCTATTCAAGACTACGTCAAGCAGACCATTTATTCTTCTTCTTGCCTCTGCAATCTCAATGTCTCTAAGTCCAATCTGTTCACTTAATTTCTTGTTTAAACTATCAGCTTTTAAGACCTTGCAGCTTTCCTCTGCTAGCAAATTTTCAATCTTAATCAATTTGTCTTTCTCCATCATTAACTCTTTCACTCTCTCTTTATCAACCCTCTCAATCTCAATATCATGACTATTCGTAAGCCTATCAACCTTCTCTAGGGATATGGTATCCTTTTCTTTAATTTGGCAACCACAAATCACATCGTCACTTAATAGATCAGTAAGTGTTTCATTACACAACTTCTCATATTTCTTAATCTGAACTTTTAATTTCCCAGAAATCTTCGTCTTCTCTTGAACTTTTTGAGTCAGATTTCTAACTTCGCCATTTTTTTTCCATCTGAGCTTCCATCTCTTTAATTTTGCCTAATGCCGAGTCTAATTTTGTTCGAAAACAAGCAAGCTCAGAATTAGATTTACATAAATCACCTGTAAGTTTAGTCACTTTTTTCTGTAGCTTATTCACTTCCGTAGTACTTTTTAAGCAACTTTCCCTTTGCTCCTGTGTACTCTGTTTTATATCTCCTATTTGCTTTTTCTCTTTTAACTCTTCTTTCTGGTCACTATGCATGCCGTCGAGCAATAACGTACGCATACTCTTCAATATGTCATCACGTTTCTTACCAATATGCTGGTCCAAAAACAGACGAAGGTCCATAACCAATAACCTTGCCAGATCCTTAGCCATACTCACATGAGGAATTGACTGAAATCTCTCATCAGCAAACTCTCTTAGAGCTCTCGATGCACAGACCAAAAACCTGTCCATAACATGTGACTCAAGCTCTGGGCCTTTTAATCCCTGATAATCTGTCCCCTCTTGAAACAGATACTCTAATACAGGTCTCATATCCTCCGGATCTGTATCACAATCCATTGTGACTTGTTTACTTAGTCAACCATATATGTCTTAATTAAACTTTCATTATACCAAATCAAGTTTAGATCTCAAATATTGTATCATCAATCCCTGTACATCATCATATTCTATAATTAATCGATATAATTATCGACAACAACAACAATAGTTATCAATAGAATAGGATAGTGAAGATTGAGGCTTGCTGACATGGACAGAAGTGGCAACATTTACACACAACAAAACCACTTAACTGAAGATAATCCAAACCCTTTCGCCAACACACTGGATATCACAAAGTTCTGACGTTAAAACCACTCCACTGCAGAAAGGTACAAGGACTAGGCACTCTTGTCTTCAAATCCCTGCCACTGTCAGCATGTCCTCAACAATGCATAAGACGACAGGAACCGATCACAGCAACTCCGCAACTTGTCAATTGAGGTATACGTGCAGACGAACTCTCCAAAATACTGCACCTATAGTTGAATCTGTATATGGAAAGACTGGAACAAGCACTGTAACAATTATGGCATCAATGTCGCTATCAGATAACAGCTGTTTGATATCGAAACCAACTGATAAAGTTAGTTTAGTTGCTACAACACGCCAAGATATGAGGATGGATATGCGCAGTCAGCTGATACCTGTGTACAGTTGAATTAAGCCATGCCCACACAGAGCCAAACATAACAACTTTCAATGTTCCCACTTGTAATGACTGGTCCAGAATCTGACCTAATTTACTCTCTTGTTACAAATACACACCAGCGTTAAGGTAACAGTTTCTGAATCATATACGCCACACAGGCACTTCTAAATGATCCTAAACTACGCCACCCAGGCTATAAACGCGAATACGTAGGTGTTAGCTCCTTCTAGACTGAAAACCACCACTGATACTTCACGATACATACTGACCTCCACTGATACATCACGACTTTGTTACTACCAGAAGAATCCAGGAGTTTGTATTTATGGTGAAGAAGGTGAGTGTGTTTTGGGACAGTCACTCACAGTACCGTACACACCGAGTCATGGAATGGTGTAACGTCTGATGATATTTTAACCATGGTTTATTACAATTATAACATCACGTAGATCTAGACGAATACAGTTACATCGAAACATGAATCTTCATAATGCAGTTAACATACGGCCCATACACATCCTGGCCTACAAAATCTCTACTCCTCACATCAGTGCACAAATACTGCATCTACGGCAGTTATATAATAATCATGGCCTACAAAATCTCTATACTTCACATCAGTGCACAAATACTGCATCTACGGCAGTTATATAATAATCATGGCCTACAAAATCTCTATACTTCACATCAGTGCACAAATACTGCATCTACGGCAGTTATATAATAATCATGGCCTACAAAATCTCTATACTTCACATCAGTGCACAAATACTGCATCTACGGCAGTTATATAATAATCATGGCCTACAAAATCTCTATACTTCACATCAGTGCACAAATACTGCATCTACGGCAGTTATATAATAATCATGGCCTACAAAATCTCTATACTTCACATCAGTGCACAAATACTGCATCTACGGCAGTTATATAATAATCATGACCTACAAAATATCTATACTTCACATCAGTGCACAAATACTGCATCTACGGCAGTTATATAATAATCATGGCCTACAAAATCTCTATAGCCCTGCGCAGGCATACATTATCCAAAAAAACACATCAGGGCTGACCACCTCAGTCAAAAACCCTGCACAGACTGATCCCACGGGAACACTTCCCGTTCACACAGTCACGAGAATCTACTGTTCTCTTAACACTGCTCTCAAAAATCCCTGCGGACACTAGCCGCGAGAGCTATTCACACATCACTCAAAAACAGTACAGAAACAGTACATTATGACCAGAGTTCACCCGCTATCTGACATACTGTTTCCACGAAACTAAGAGAAGATATTTTTAAACAAATCCATTACCAATTTGTAAGCAAGTACTCTAACCCAAAATTAACTCTACTCAACAAGTATTTCCCAAGATCATTTCCCTTTCATCACATCTGAACTCATCAGTTTGGTGTTGGTGGTACTTTTGGATTCAGTGACGGGGCGCTCCTCTCGTTTGGGGTTACTATCGTGTGGGCACCTTTTAGCTAGGTTCACTTCCGACTTGCGCTCTGGTACCGATCGGCAAACAGTACTACCTGATCAAGAGTTTTGGCCCCGTGCTCCGCCAAGAACCGTCTCATATCAGGGTTGAGCGAGTCCTTGAACTGCTCCACGATAATCATCTATTGGAGCTTTTCATACGATTCGTCGAAGGCGCTGAGTGAGTCCCACTTTTCCAAGTTAGCCAGACGGGTAGCAAACTGCTTATACGACTCGTCTCTTTGCCTCTTGGCTTCCCGGAATTTGCTCTGAAAAGTTTTTGCATTCAGCTGAAAACACTGAAGCAGAGCTTTCTTCAACAAGTCAAAATGGGTGCGTGCGTAGTATATTACTGAATTGGTGTGACAAAGTCACTAATGTGGAAATGATGACAAGAGCTAGGTAAGTGTCAGTGGAACACGAAGTAAGAAGAAGACGCTGGAGATGGATACTGAAGAAATCTGTTGATAGCATTACAAGGCAGTCTCTGTTCAAGGATCCTGAGGGTACGAGAGAAAGACGGAGACCAAAGAACACACGGAAAAGAGAAATGGGGACAAATATGAAGAAGACAGACAGACCTTGAGCTAATGGCACGGGATAAGAAGACTTGGCATAAGCTTGCAGAAAGTCCATGCTTTTGGGGGAGCAGAAGGATGATGAATATTACTTATCGGAATGTTAATATCTCATGTATTATGAATTCTATGATTTATCTTTTTCTCTGGTACCGCGCTGGTGTAATGGTTACAACGTTGCGCTAGCGACCGAGTTTTCAAGGTTCAAGCCCGGGCGCTGGCATTTGTAAGAGTGTCATCGACCGGGATTTTGACTGAAAAACCTGAACGGCTCCTGAGATAAACCCTCTGTGGATGGGAAGGAACAAAGCTCCTGACCGGGTTGGAAGGAAAGTTCACAGGTTCCCCAGCCTCGCAATGACATGTCATTGGGCCGAAGGGCTGAAAGCCCAAGTAACGTTGGTT
The DNA here is from genome assembly GCA_024509875.1 of Oreohelix idahoensis. Taxonomy (NCBI): domain Eukaryota; kingdom Metazoa; phylum Mollusca; class Gastropoda; order Stylommatophora; family Oreohelicidae; genus Oreohelix; species Oreohelix idahoensis. Next base: position 80,153 of record JAMPIV010002785.1, on the reverse strand, counting down.
AAAAAGAAAAAAATAATCTTTTTCTCTATTTGTTTTGCAACGCTTTGCAGTGTTTCACACTAATTTCCATGTCTATCTACGTACAGACTCTATGACTACGCATGGAAAAGTTGGACTTACGCGCCTTGGTATAATGTTGCGTCTCGTTTGGTCAGCAAGTCAAGGACGGATCATATACCTGAGGTAGCTGAACATTTTCTTTTCTCTTATTCTGATGTTGTCTCGAACACTGCACGAAGGTCATTCGTTCTGGAGCTAAACATGACGGCACTGAAAAATGTAAGTTTATGCGTTTATATATATATATATATATATATATATATATATATATATATATATATATATATATATATATATATATATATAGAGAGAGAGAGAGAGAGAGAGAGAGAGAGAGAGAGAGAGAGAGAGAGAGAGAAAGAGAGAGAGAGATATTGCTAGGAGGCGGGGTGATTGAATACAAGGTGTCCCAGAAGTCTTGGTTCAGTTTTAAGCTTCAATAACTTCAGAAGTATACACGCTACAAACTTACAGTAAACATTGAAAAACAAAATTACTTAAAATTGTATTTACATTGTTTAGTTTTGTGAATTTTTAATATAAACTTTTAACTTGAAGTTTTTGCTTCAGTCCTTCTTATCGAGGATTGCAAACTTTGCAGAAAAAGTCAACTGCGTTCCCAGGGTATCGTTGCGTAGGCAGAAATGCGATGGCACTATTCACGCTTTTCGCGCTAAACAGAGGCTAAGCCCCGCCTCAAGAAGGTTGCGTTGCCAAAGACCGTTGATCGCGGTTCCCGCCACTTTTGTGTCAGCGGGTGGGGAAGGAGACTAGGTGGATCCATGGTAGGGACGTGCCACGGCTCATAAACAGAGATGGCTAGTCCGTAGTTACCGATGCGATGACGGATTGTTTTGTTGTTGTTTTTTCACAGCAAATAGTGAGAAGGATTTTTATATAATTTGCCGTGTTAAAAATACTACATGACTTCTTGATAAGAATATACTCCATGATATTTAATATATGGGTTTGTAATATCTTTATCGTGGAAGACGAGGTTACAGCTGTATCTTAGGAAGTAGGTAAAAAAAAACTAACAGCACGCTTATATTATCCAGTGTTGAAAAACTGCGTGGCGAGTAAAAGTAATTTTAAAAAATTATTGTATCAGATGTTTAATTGTCAAGATTCAATTTACTCTGGCTGCACCACTGCAGTGTGGATTTATAATAACAATAATAGGCTCGCTCCTCTAGGAGTATGACCACACAACAATGGCTGACATAAGCAATCAACACCTGTTAACAGGAATTTAACTTTATTACTAAGCACAACACACTCAGGTCTCACACGGCGAACACACGCATGAAATACAGTATAATAATGACATGCCAGTGTAACTTGCCTTAACAGCTAAATCTATCAGCATCGTACACAACAGTACTATTTAACTGAACAAACACAGCAATGACTATCGCTAACCATGAGCAACAAAACTGTGACAATGGTACACTCAACTCATTGACAACTTATAAATCTACGGCCTGTAACAAATTCAATCTAGACACTACACTGTACTAGACTAACAACTTAATAATCCATCAGACCCGGAATATGGCAAGAACTTATAACAAATAATCCCTGACATGAACTTCATAGCTAACTTGCTGGCAAAAGGGAAATATCTGCGTCCGACCCGGACGCTGGCTAGATTCTCACTGACTACCTTCGCGCCTAATTTCCCAGCTTCCCGTAGTCACATGACTCGCCGGTTTTGCTGTACCAGGCGTCGCCCGGCTAGCTTTTCGTACAAAAGATTCACCGCGAAAAAGCGCCGTGACATCACCCCCCCCCCCCGCCCTCTTAAGAAAGAAAACGTAGTTTTCTTCCATCGGAGGAAGCTTTGCCCGACCCCCGGAGGAGTTTGGACGACCATATGCCATTAAAAGCATCTCCTCATCTGAACCGAGAGTGCCAAAGTTCTCCGCTACCATAGTTGTTACTGCATTCTCTAACATACCACAAAACACAACATGAGCATGAAGTAAGCTATCCAAGGTTCTGGCAGTCGTGAAAAATGACAACGACTGTCCTCCCCTGGTCACCCAAAACACAATGCATAGTACATTCATAGTAACTCTTCTATAGGCATATGTTTTACATGATCCACTAGCACACAGACTTTCGTCACCTAATTCAAGCATATAGCAAATTGCTTCCCTGGCCCCATAATACATAATTTCCAAACATAACATAGTATAGCATAAACATGACCTTTTAAAGTTTACAAAACATCTCTAACGTGGTTGCAATTAATTGCTACCCACTATCACCTGTAAAACACCTTCTCCGTTCTCCTCAGTACATTATAAAGTTGCACAAAACAACTTATATTTATCAGAATAGTACTGGATGCGTGGGTCAGACTCTGCTGTTCGGTTCACGTTAACCGAAACACCCTACTGAACGCGAACCCGATTCCTATCCCTTGCTATTGCTGGACTATCAGCAGGTGGTTATGAAGCAACGACATGTGCTTCGCCCTGACTGCATCACGCGCACCCCGCCTATTCGCGAAAGTCACTCGTGCAACTTTGGTATTTTCCCGCAATGACAATACCTCCACGAACTTTACTGGCGCGACTTCATTAAACACTCGTCTGAGTGTTCGCCAGCTAGTCTTCGGGGGGATATTGCGGACCCATACCTTGCGGTCACCAGATATCAGGCCCTCGGATATGCCTCTTCTTTTCATATTCATGTCACTTAGCATTGGACTGTGAGTATTCGTGGATGACTGCCGCGAACACCGTCTCAGATGTACTTTCTTGTCAGGTGGTGATACCTCGACCACCTGATCGTCCGCCTCGGGACTTTGGTGTTGCTGAGCCTCTGCTCCAGCCACTCCCGTGGCGTTATGCACTCCCCGTATATTCCGACGATCAAATCGGCGATCGGGTTCTCGAGGACAAACGCGTTCACTCTACCTGACAGGAACGGGGTGTCCACATTAATACACGCCTGGGGGTAAGACTCAACTTTGCCCCCAAACATGGTACACTTTACGGTTTTGCCTGTAAGGCAGGACTCGTCGATACACGAACGACGCACCCCAACTGTGGTACACCCAGTGTCCCTCAATACCGAGACTGGTTTCCTCTCCACCACACCTTTGTGGAGAGCCACCTTTCCAGTCTCATGGACCGCCGACAGACATGGTACCGCATGTCCGCAGTGTAGCACTATATTTTCACCCGAATGAAATAGAGGTCGACACCCTCCACAGTCCTCGCTGTTGAATGTGTCAAACACAAACGCGAAATTCGCGTGTTCAATTGGGGTAGTGCACACGTCAGCATAATGACCCCTTCCATTACAATTGGAATATCTGCGTTCCTTTTTTGACTCCTCGCGTGGACTATTGCTGGGACTGCTAGCTGGTGAAGACCGCGCATCGGAATCGGATGATCGGCTATCAGCAGACCCATTCCTCCGCTTGGAATGTTTTGTTTTATAATAAATCCTATCTTCATCACGAGACTCATCAAAGCGTACCTGCTATCTCGTTTGGCGCTCTCCTCCGTCGCTATCACTTTTCCACTGTCGGTCTTGCCAGTTCGACCGGCCATTCCGATGGGAACGGAAATTACCGTAATTCCCTCTGCATGGTTGATAGGGACTGGAGGGCCTATCGTCATACTGCTCTTGGCACCTGCCTGCACCACCTGACTGATTTAGCCATGGTTGCCGTTGAACTTTGCCAACGCCTGCGACTAAGGCGCCTGACAGACCAGACCTCTGGATGGGTTTGCCCGGATAGGCCAGGACATAATGGTAGCCGAACTGTGCCATGTACTCAATGTCCTTTGGCTGGCGCTCTTGGAAGAAAGCTAAAAATTCAGTAGAACACGACGACAACACTTTGTCCCGTAGCATTAGGTCAACCAAGCCATTAAAATCCTTAGTAATTCCCTCTAACTCGATCCATCTATTCAACAGAATAAAATCCTAGAAGTCTTGGTCTGCACTTGGCATAGTGTTTCTAAACCGCGTCCGGTACCCGTCAGCCATCAGACGGAACTTCCGAAGCAACTGTTTCTTCACCTTTTCGTAATCCGCCCTTTCTTCCAGCGGGAGGCTATAGAAAGTCTCCATCGCAGGCCCCACTAGCAACGTGGATAACAGAGATGGCCAATGATCTCTGTCAGCCATCCAGGCCACGCATTCTTCCTCGAACTTCTCAAGGAAACAATCTAAACTGTCGATTTTGTCGTTAAAATTTGGCAGACGCAGCCTAAAGGGACGATGAGACCCCCCGGAGTCGAGTTCTGACACTCGCACCCGCTTCTATTCTTTTTAATTGTATTTCCTTATCAGCTTCTACCTGCAGTCTTTTTCCTCAGAAGCAATCTTCTTCTCCTCCAGAGCTACTCTCACTCTCTCCTTTTCTAATTCTAACATTCTATCCTCTTTCATCTTCTTTTCCTGTAATTCTCTATCTTCTTTTATCTTCTTTTCTTGGAATTCGAACTATCTTCTTTTGAGCTCTAACTCTTTAGCGCGAGCATCTCTTTCCTGCTTCTGTTTCTCAATCTTTTTCTTCTCCAAAGCTTTTTTATTTTCCTATGAATTGTATTTGGCTTCATCAAAATTCATCAGTTCATTCCCAGTGTACCCACATTCTTTGCTTATCCGAATGTAACCCTCTAAGTCCATGATGTACACTCCGGATACTCAGTATTATCTATAATTCTGCTTCTTTTGCTATATATTCTTACTATGCAACTACTCAATCATATGTACTATAGACACCTCACTTATATCAACAGATAACTCTCTGCTTACAAAGTATGCAGTAATGGTACATAAATAACAATATCACTAATCCCAGTGCAATTACATGCATATATATATATATATATATATATATATATATATATATATATATATATATATATATATATATATATATATATATATATATATATAATCCAGTTCACCCCTCAATGTAGTATACTGTTAGCTGCCTCTTGGCTAATGTCTCCTTACTCCCTAGGTTTTGGTCTTTCCGACCACTTAGTCTCTGTGATACAACTGAAAAGACCCTAACTATAGTCGAAAATTGTATTTTCCTGGCTGATAATACCACTTGGTGCTATACCACCTCACACTGTTAGGTTGTGGTACGGCCAACAAAATTGAAAATATAAGTCAGCTCCTACACTACAGTTTCTCCCTAGCACCCACCCTGGTACTGTACTCTGACAGTATTTCAATTCTTTATATTCTACCTAATACCAAAAGTTTATGACTGGCAAAAATGAACACTCCACAGATAAAAAGACACAAACTAAACGGAACGATAACTAACAGTCACGGTGAATAAGATGACAGACAAAGTTTGAGCAGAGATAGACTGATATATACAATGCGTGACTGACAACGAACGAAAACAAGGGATACCTGTTAACATATTTACAAGATAGCCAGAAGGAACGAGAGATCGCACCACTTAAACACAACAATAGAATTACTGAATGTACAAGACAACGTAAATATAAACTACACGAGTACGCATAACAAATACTGAGCTCCGAATGTTAACTCTTGCAGGCCGGAATTTTTTCATCAGTTTTGCCAGAATTATTTTTGTACCTTAAAGCGGTACCTTTATAAATTCTAAAGTTTCTGAGTTATTACACAACAAAGACACACATATTATACATCACAGTAAAGATAAATGAATGTAGAATTAGAATATGAAGGATTTTTAGTGATATTCTACATATAGTATTCAGTTATGAGTCATAACGAAAATACGGAACAAATTTCACAGAACACAAAAGTGACGTTCCCAACGTCGTTTCGGCTTCTAGGGGTTTTGCGGATGTACGCTACCAGCGTCGTTCCGGCCTTTAAGAGTTAAGTAGGGCAGTCGCAGGAAAACTTTCTGCCTGACTCCACCACTAAACATACACAGCCACACCCTAGAAGAAAGACTAATCCAATCTTTTCCCACAAGTAAGAAAAGGAAGAATTAAACTCGCCACCCGTCCACCCTTGAACTCACAAATACATTAAACACAGAAGACTAAACAACAACTACACTTAGCAATGAAGTGTTGAGAGCTATCTCCTTCACTAGCCACTTACTAAACCACACCAATTAAAAAAAACAACAACTAAATAACATATAAGCGATAATATCACTATAACATATCCAAGATTTACTATGTATATAATACCAATTACCCCAAGTGATAGGAAATAGAGTGACAGATCTCACCTAACTAACTAACACCATATAAAGACACAGACAAACTTTCTACAAAGAAAGCGAGGAAAAAGAACAAAACATAAAGAAAGAAAAACAACAACAAACCAATAAGCAAGCCTCAGGACACAGACGTGGAAACAGAATAAAGCTTATTGCTTTATACTAACCTAACGCAACCCCAACAGAACTGTCCCACTACTCTAGAAGACCAGACTGTACGATAGACAGAAAAGAAAATTTTGAAGGAAGAGCAACAGAATTTAGAGGAAAAAAACATAAATACAACAGATCATACACAGATATACAAACACTAACTTAACTGATGATCCGGCGATGCTCCTCCACGTAGCTCCTCAAACACAATAGATGATAGACGAAACAACACGAACTAGACTTCACATACTTGAAGACATCAAAACGAAAATAATGTTCCACACGGTGTTATCTCAGCACAGTCCACAGCTAGAATAACGACCGTATATAATCAATAATGTCCGGATAACAAGACTTCTTCACAAGTCTATGTGCCCGATAATAACAATAATGTCTTTTGGCACGGTGATGCGTATCCAAGCAAAGTTCACTTCACTACGACACTTCAGGGACCAAGCAGTCTTCAGCACAGTGTATTCCTGGACCACTCAGATCAGCAGGATTTGGTACCCGACATCCCTTCAAGCGGTACTAGGACCACGAAAGAGGCATGGATAGGCTCCCACTGGAACGACACATTGGTATGGCGTGAAAACGACAGAACGTGACAGGAACCCCGGAAGGTAATGTTCCCGGGTAGGTGGAGCAGCACGAGCGATGACACTTCTGTAGGTTGGCTACGTACCCAACAATGGTTGAATTGATCTAGACCCTGATGCAGATAAGAGGAGTTACACACATCCTGAGATACCACCGCCACTAATGATACTCCTAATATCCACCAATCTTGAAGATCTATATTCCTCTGCCGACACAAACAGTCAGGCACTCGAGCCCAAATATTACCAACCAATATTGACGAATTATTCCCTCCTGACGATACCATAGTCAGTCACTCGGACCCAAATATTACCAACCAATATTGACGAATTATTCCCTCCTGACGACATCACAGTCAGTCACTCGGGCCCAACTATTACCGACAAATATTGACAAACTATTCCATCTACCTTGCTTATGAACCAACTGCACACACTTGTCACAACTAATCTCCGCTGCTCCGGCTGGATCACTACTCTCCTAGCACTAAGCTACAAAGTGCACTTGTAATATCTCAAACTGTAATACCAGACGCCAGCTGCAACTTTACTCTACCCTTGTGACCCTTCTTCTAACAATAATTGAACACCCTAGCACAACATTTCCAGAACAGCCTCAAACACAATAAATGACGAATATTCTCTGTACTGACAACACCAATCTTTCACTGTGCCCTATTTCCAATCTAGGTAAAATGCCGCTAGCTGGTCACCACCTGACCAGAACAGTTCACTGCCTACTGACTAACCAAAACACACACACTGCCATGAACACTGTAAAACCTGAAGGCGTGAACACTGTCGCGAGAGGTTCAGATGTTATAAAGATGTAAGATATCCTGGACAAAAAGATGTATCAGATGATACCAGGATAGTGCCAGATAAGAGACTGGACTTACAAGAAATACCCCCTTCTCTGAACAGAGTAAGGGTTAATCGACAATCAAAGGCAGGATCAAGCTGTATAAACAGTCAAGTATGATGATAGTGTTGGTTCCTGAACGTCTATGTGCTACCCCTCCAGATCCTCCCTTGAATAATGGTTATTCTTGTTATTATTGACTCTGCTAGGGGATAAATTAATTAATGAAATATGTAACTATCTGTCAACCAGAACTTTAACTCAATTTAAATAATTAAGCAAGACTGATTGTTACTATTTACAATTTATTGATCCTATACCGTTTATTTTTTCGGTTTAGTAACTTATAAAGAATTTAAATGTTTTTACAAAATAAAATAAATAAACATGGAATGTCAATTTTCAAAATAGTTCACTATGATATATTTATTTTTCAAATATCAATTTATATTTCACATATTTATTACTTTCGCTGGACTGTGAAGCTAGTAATCATTTTAATAATGTCCATCATGAGTCATCACTCACTAAGTTTGTGTTATTTTTATTTCTTATATATAATGTCTCTGGATAGGCTGAAAAGTGGATTTGCCTATCCACTTATCTGTTATGTTGAGATGCATCCGACTCTAGCCATGATCACACAATGTCTGGATCTCCAGGCCGGGAAAACAGGGTAACCAGTTCTATGAACATCAAGAACTATCGCACCACAGAGTCCCACAGAAGTGGATGTCTCGTACAATCTTGGTAGTTGCAGGATAAAACCCTCAGGCAATACACACAAGCTGTAACAGGCTGTTATTGGGCATCTAGGTCTGATATACAGATGCAGTGGCAAAGTATATGACAGTAACACTTTTACTGCTCTCTTCTGTTCAGTTTGGTTTTTGAAAAAGCTGTGGCCTCAATTCAGCCACGTTCAAGGACTTATATACTTCCGCATCCTCCCTCTCGGATGGCGTGGGGTAAAAGCGGTGTTAAAAATCTAAAACAGGCGTATTTTTGCCTTCTGTTCAATTAGCAAAATCTTTAATATTCATTATCTTTCTGAATTCTGGGCCGAATTTGATCATTTAAAGCTAGAATTTTACTGAGAATTTATCGCTACCGTTCTATATAATAATTAGTTAGGTAGCAAAATGCATTTACATCTATGCAGACTTTAACTAACTAAATTAGGGACTACCCTGATGTATAGATGTCATTTAAAACGATCTTTCTATAACTAAACTACTATTCGAGGAAGTCTTTGCACCTACCTCTAAAGTAACATTCCCGTTGTTGAAATATATATACCTTCCCGTTTAAACATCTTTAGTCCTTAAGAAATTAAATAACTTCGTACTATCATTTACACAAAATGTGCCTCTATGTTAAGCATAAAATGTTCCAGTATACAAACCACGAAAGGAGCGTTTTCATTGGGTATAGTATCAGACAGTTTCCCACAGTAAGGCTTACGGTATGACATGTTGTAAGAAGGCCAAATCACGACAGAGCTCCCCCATTTAAAAGCGTGAACCACCTAGTGGAGCTTTCTTGTCTGGATTTACAATCACGGCATTACCCCAAAATGAGGTTCACTCTGCCTTACTGGTATCCTGGTTTCCTGCAGGTGGGTCATTCCGCATGTTGTGTTAATAAACAGCACAGGTGCTGCTGCCTGTCTAATTGCTGATTATCAATTAATGTTCACCATTACTCTTCTCTGAGTCTGTTCAATGACATGTCCAGAGGTGTTAGCTGTTCCTCAGGGTTCCAATAGTTATGATGATGTCATCTATAAAATTGGTGTTAGCTGAGTGTCATAAGGGATCCAGTAATTTCCTCATCATCCTGGATAAAACACTTGGAGCATTCTTCAACCCAAAAGCAACATATGGAACTCATAGTGCCCATCCGAAGTGCTCACAGCCAGCAATGGTCTGAGCTTAGGCTTGACTGGAATCTGGTAATCCCCTTATCTAGATTCACTAGTGACTCTGTTACTGTAATTATTTCCCAAATTCAGGCAGAGCCTATGTTCACCAGAGGGTTCTCTCAGCTAAACCTCACTGGCGAGATAATATGATTCATATGGGGAAATGAATTTCCTGCACCAAGAAATCAATTCTCCCTGTAGCATTGCTATATAATATATATCTCTATCCATGTCCGTGTCAAATACTTCCAATAGACTGGGTATAGGGCCGGCCAGCTACCACCGTTACTGGTACCCTTTTTCATGCTAATGTAAATGGCAGTATTGTGATGTTGGCTGTGCTGTCAAATTAGCACACACCAATCGTCCACTACCGATTTTCTTGGGGATTCCCCGTTTCGTTTGCAAAGCTGGCCTACTAACCGCATTGCTTTTTTTATCCAGTTCCCGAAATTCCGACCAAGTGGGTGTCGGGGTGGACTGGGTTGTGTCTACTCTCTGTACAACACGGAGAGTTGCCAGTGTAACTGGTTTTATGGAAGACTGTTCGTGAAAAGTGGTTTTCCTATCCACTATGTCACCGGTTTATTTTTATTTTCAGGCCTATTTCCGTTCCAATGCGTTTCTAGGTCCTGTTGAGTTTCCCCACTTGGGGTTTTCACCTTGCTGCATTGTGCACAGGTGGTCACAATCTGAAATATGTTTTCAGCAATACCTGGCCAATAGTGATGCACTGAGGTCCGTTGACAAGTGGTACCAATTTTCTTATGTCCACCGTCTGAATCAACATGTGCTAATTCCATAGCCTTTGCCTTATATGAAGACGGTAGAACCAGCTGTCCATGGCCATTGGATCCTGTTCCAGCTTTTCTATAAAGCAATCCGTTCTTCATATAAATTTCTTCTTTATTTGGAGGTGTTTGGCTTTTTGGCAATTTGCCAAAGCAAGGTTTTAATGAGCTATCTTTAGCTTGGGCCTTTTTCATCTTTCTCGGATGAATGTTTAGTGGTATTCCCTCCTCCTTCTTAGGGCTTGACCTGGTCTGGAGTGTTGCCATGATCACAGGTTTTATTGAGTTCCCTAGGAAGACATACCTCCTTCCTATCACCAGCGGGTAATTTATATCTTCACACACTGCTGCACTAATCACTCCTTCCACGTAGCGAGTTTTGACATTTATTCTGGCTATGGGAAGTGTCATGGTGGCTGTTCCTTTCAATGCCCCTTGTATCTCCACTTTTTCTGTGGTGTATTGATCAGGGTGCACCAAGAATGCACTCACAACTGAGTCATACTCCAATCCGGAATCATACAGACACTTTATCTTAGTGCCGTTACATATTACTTCTTCACAGGTGGTGGAATGATGGAGATCTGTCTGACTGTCTGTCAGTTCCTTCCTTCCCTTGTCCACTGTTATGAGGCATGCAGCGTGATATGGAGGGACTTTCCTACCACATTCCAGTGTATTGTGGTTGTTCATTTTGCAAATTTTGCACCACTTATCTCCCTGTCTGTAGGGTTTCTTATCTTGTACCTGAGGGTTCCTGTTTCTATGATCAAATCTAGGTTTGTCATAGTATTGTTTGTATCTGTGTTGTTGGTCTCTATTATCATACTCATCCTAGTTTGATGGTGGTCTACTATTTTCTACCTGTTTCTTCCTAATGCCAGCTATTTCTTTCTGAGCTGCTTGATATCTCTTAGCAACTGTTAGAATCTCCCCCAATCTCTCTGTACCTTGTTCCATAAGAAATTTTCTCATGTCTGGTGGCATAGATTCTCTTACTTGCTCCATCATGACCATTCCTTTTAGGTCTTGACATTTTCCTAGAGCAGGTCATTTCTCCAAGTATGTTTCTAATCTGGCAGAGAACTGGTGGTTCGTTTCTCCAGAAAGTAGCTTATCAGTTCTGAATTTCTTTCTATAAAATTCTGAGTTCTTTTCATAGCGAACCAGCAATACATGCTTCAAGATTTCATAATCTTCTTGGTCTTCTCTGCCAAGTTTTGCAAAAACATCATAAGAAGCTCCTCTCAGCCCTTGTGATAACTTAAGGCTCCACTTCTCTTTCTCTAGGCCATAGTTAGTTGCTAATCTTTCATAGCGACTTAGATAGGACTCAATATCATCTTCTTTCTCCACAAATGGATCTAAGTGAAAGTTCATGGCTTCATTTGAGGCACCTTGACTTGCACTAGTGTCAGAGGTAGTTGGGCTACTTCCATTTCCTGTAACATGTCCTTGAAGTTCAAGCTCTTTCAGCCTCAATTCATGTTCCCGTTGTAACCTCTTTTCCTCTGTCTCCATTTGCAATCTCTTATCTTCTTTCTCAGCTTCCATTTGCAACCTCTTTTCCTCTCTATCAGCTTCTATTTGCCTAGCCTCCCTGTCAGCTTCTAGTTGTAATCTTTTAGCTTCAGCTTCCCTATCAGCTTCTATTTGTAATCTTTTAGCGTCAGCTTCTATTTGTAACTTCTTAGCTTCCCTATCAGCTTCTATTTGTAATCTTCTTTCTGTTTCCAACCTCTTATCTTCTTTCTCTATAAACTTGTCACATTCAGTGGTGACATATTTAATAAAGTCCTACCCACTTAATCCAAATTCCTTTGCCGACTGCACTGTAGCAGATCTAAACTTTGCCAAGTATGCCATTCTCTTGCAATCTTATCAATATACAAATTACAAACTTAATTAATATACAAACCCAATTAATAAACAACCACTGTCAGCTCCTCCAGTCACCAAAATTTTGTTATTTACTCACTAACATTACAATGAGTTACATTTAACTTTTAATTTCTTTACCTTTATTTAAATCTATTTATATTTTCAACTTACTCCTACTGTTAACCTTACGACTGAATGTCTCAAAGTAAAGACCCCTGGGTAGTAAATGAAATCCCGGACGGAGACACCAGTGTCGCGAGAGGTTCAGATGTTATAAAGATGTAAGATATCCTGGACAAAAAGATGTACGAGTCAGATGATACCAGGATAGTGCCAGATAAGAGACTGGTCTTACAAGAAATACCCCTTCTCTGAAAAGAGTAAGGGTGTATCGACAATCAAAGGTAGGATCAAGCTGTATAAACAGTCAAGTATGATGATAGTGTTGGTTCCTGAATGTCTATGTGCTTCCTCTCCAGATCCTCCCTTCAATAATGGTTATTCTTGTTATTATTAACTCTACTAGGGGATGAATTAATTAATGAAATATGTAACTATATGTCAACCAGAACTTTAACTCAATTTAAATAATTAAGCAAGACTGATTGTACATATTTACAATTTATTGATCCTATACCGTTTCTTTTTTTGATTAGGTAACTTATAAAGAATTCAAATGTTTTTTCAAAATAAAATAAATAAACATGGAATGTCAATTTTCAAAATAGTTCACTATGATATATTTAAATTTTAAATATCAATTTATATTTCACATATATTTATTACTTTCGCTGGACTGTGGAGTTAGTAATCATTTTAATAATGTCCATCATGAGTCATCACTCACTAAGTTTGTGTTATTTTTATTTTTATTTCTTATATATATAGTCTCTGGATAGGCTGAAAAGTGGATTTGCCTATCCACTTATCTGTTATGTTGAGATGCATCCGACTCTTGCCATGATCACACAATGTCTGGATCTCCAGGCCGGGAAAACAGGGTAACCAGTTCTATGAACATCAAGAACTATCGCACCACAGAGTCCCACAGAAGTGGATGTCTCGTACAATCTTGGTAGTTGCAGGATAAAACCCTCAGGCAATACACACAAGCTGTAACAGGCTGTTAATGGGCATCTAGGTCTGATATGCAGATGCAGTGGCAAAGTATATGACAGTAACAATTTTACCGCTCTCTTCTGTTCAGTTTGGTTTTTGAAAAAGTTGTGGCCTCAATTCAGCCAAGTTCAAGGACTTATCTACTACCACATCCTCCCTCTCGGATGGCATAAGGTAAAAGCGTTGTTAAAAATGTAAAACTGAGGCGTATTTTTGCTTCTGTTCAATTAGCAAAATTTTTAATATTCATTATCTTTCTGAATTCTGGGCCGATTATGATCATTTAAAGCTAGAATTATACTGAGAATTTATCTCTACCGTTCTATATAATAATTGTTTAGGTAGCAAAATGCATTTAAATCTATGCAGACTTTAACTAACTTAATTGGGTACTACCCTGATGTATAGATGTCATTTAAAACGATCTTTCTATATAACTAAACTACTATTCGAGGAAGTCTTTGCACCTACCTCTAAAGTAACATTCCCGTTGTTGAAATATCTATACCTTCCCGTTTAAACATCTTTAGTCCTTAAGAAATTAAATAACTTCGTACTATCATTTACACAAAATGGGCCTCTATGTTAAGCATAAAATGTTCCAGTATGCACACCACGAAAGGAGCGTTTTCATTGGTTATTGTATCAGACAGTTTCCCACAGTAAGGCTTACGGTATGACGCGTTGTAAGAGAGGCCAAATCACGACAAACACACTACTGCTATAACTTCTCATATGTGTGCATAATAACTTCTAGCCTTTATAATGAAAATATAGACCCTACGGCCTTTAAAGAATCGGACAAGAGCTCCCCAGTTGTCAAGAACCAATTTACTCTGGTTGTACCACTGCAGTGTGGATTTATAATAACAATAATAAGCTCGCTCCTCTAGGAGTATTGCCACACAACAATGGCTGACATAAGCAATCAACACCTTTTAACAGGAATTTAACTTTATTACTAAGCACAACACACTCAGGCCTCACACGGCCAACACACGCATGAAATACAATATAATAATGACATGCCAGTGTAACTTGCCTTAACAGCTAAATCTATCAGCATCGTACACCACAGTAGAATTTAACTGAACAAACACTGCAATGACTATCGCTCACCATGAGCGGCAAAACTGTGACAATGGTATACTCAACTCATTGACTACTTATAAATCTATGGCCTGTAACAAATTCAATCTAGACACTACACTGTACTAGACTAACAACTTAATAATCTATCAGACCCGGAATATGGCAAGCACTTATAACAAATAATCCCCGACATGAACTTCACAGCTAACTTGCTGGCAACAGGGAAATATCTACGTCCGACCCGGACGCTGGCTAGATTCTCACTGACTACCTTCGCGCCTAATTTCCCGGCTTCCCGTAGTCACATGACTCGCCGGTTTTGCTATACCCGGCGTCGCCCGACTAACTGTTCGTACAAAAGATGTACTGCGAAAAAGCGCCGTGACACTAATATTCTTCATATGTAAGCTTCTTGGCTCAGTCCTTACTCTTTTTGTTCATCTTCATAGTTACCCTACCGATTCTTCGCTCGACCGTTATATTTCCGCGTTTTCTGAAGTTATTAAAGTTTAAAATTAGACCAAGACTTCTGGGACTCTCTGTAAAAAGATGGCTACTGAAGTGTATAATGAAAAATGGAGGAAATCTGAGTCATATGAACAGTAAATAAATAAGTAAAGAAATAAATACAGGTAATTAACAGGTACTCGCTGGATAACAGATGGCTCCAGACAATAGAAAAGAAAATATAAGCGATAGGGTTACCGGGAATCGAACCTACGACTAACCAAACGGCACCATCGCTTTGTTGTGACAATACATCTGAAATGACGCTCAGCCAGTTTTGCAATCCAAAAAATGTGCATCATTGGCTAAGGTCATTCTCTTGACACCCACACAATTATGGTATATAGGACCAGTGGACGACCCAGACAGTTTAAAGATGCAATCACTAATACAACTTTCCAACCAGTAGGTATAGACCAAACAGAAACCGAAATACTTGTTTCCAGTAATGTGTAGTGGAAGACAAATAACACAGAATAGACGGGTAGGTTAAAGTCACGGATGGGTGAACTCTAAAATAAATAATGGAGGAAATCTGAGTCATGTGAACTAAATACATAAAGGGAATTAACAAGTACTCGTTGGACATAAAGGATGACACCAGACAACAGAAAAGAAAAGTTTTTTTCCTTAACCAGCGGAACTTGGACTTTCAGCACTTCGGCCCAATGACATGTCATTTCGAGGCTGGGGAGCTGAAACACCCATTGTATCGTTAAGTTATTAGATGCTTTATTATATTATATATGTCGAAGGGGTTCTTCGGAGAGGTCCCTCCTTTATACAATTATATCTGTGTGTAATTAGTAACAGTCAGCCTTTAAACACATTCCTGCTCTCCAACAATAAAGATGTGGAAAAGGCCAGATTGGACGTTAAGACGACATGTATTGATTAACATTTTGAATGCTCCAATTAATTCATCTCATATATGTTCATCAGATCCTGGCATAACCTAGCCAGTATTTATCGTCGTTATTCAGTCTGCTAATGACAAGATGTCCTCGACATTTGTATGCAGATTTTATTTAAAAGTCTCAACTCACGTGCATCAGAATACAGCATTCACTTCTTACAATATAATACTCTAGCATCGACCCAATGAACTATATTGGCGATCTAGATGTTGAAACATTTTAGGACTCTGCAGAAATAACACTATCTCGGAGCTAGACATATATGCGTCCGTCCACATTGAGATACACACAGAAAAGGCCTAGAAGTTTCCTTCACGTCTGCCAAACTAAGACCGGTTGACTTCTGCTAAAAACTGCCCCAAAAGGCAATGACGTACTTCCGGATAACCGGTGGATACAGTACATCAACAACATGGTCTGTCATCGATACCTATTTGATAACGACCGATATGTTATGAGTTTTAATCATAACAACTACTCCCCCCGGTCAAATAATGAAAACGCAGTTTCCATTATTTGGGTGTTGTGAGTTTAACATCACCAAAGTGACCAGATGGTAACATCAAATTTCACTGCTAGTATGAAATTGTATAGTACCTATGTTTCTGCCAGAAAGTAGGCAATTTAACACACGAGGCGTGGACAGTAGCAAAAAAATGCTAATACCATTGTCTACAAATGACATAAAACAATTTACAGCAAAGTGAGGTAACCATAGCAAGATCAGCCAACATGTAAAAACGAAATTATTATATGAGTTCATGCATTCTCATCCTTCATACCGTCTGAAACACCTATTTGTCTTGTCAGGTAACAGTAGTCTCTTAATGTCATATCAAAGTAACATTATAATGCAAAGCATTAATAATAATATGACAACAATAATAGACGACATGAGGCAGACAGATAACCAATAAGGTGTGTGACTGCTACATTTTGTCAAATGAATAAAGTGTTGTGTAATTGTGAATGATATGTTATTAATATATCATATTCATAACATGAGAAGCGAGGAAATTATGGAAGTAACACAATTTTGTGGGCAAATAGTAAACTATGTGTAACGTACTGTTTATGCGTGATATGAAAGCTGGCAGAGTGAACGTGTCGTTTATCACCTGGACTGTGTAATGTTGCGGTGTTGATGTAGGTCACCAGAAATGTAACGGCCAGAAATGTAACGGCCACCAGCGTGAGGCACTGCCAGGGGTACTATGATCACTCACACAAAACAGCGTACATGTTGTAAATATGTGGTACTGGTATTATGATGTGCTGAGTGTGGGTGTAGACGAGAACGCGAATGCTTGAAGCTCTTAGTAAAGTCAATAATTCACCCATACACTCGCATGCAGTAGTCAATGATGGATTGAAGACTGCTGGCACGTTTCAAACATTTATTTACGAAACTGACAGTAGCATCAACAGGACAGTCAAATCGACAAGATCAAGGACTTCACATAAATAATGAATGACTGTTAAATGTCTGGTAATCAAAGGCTTGCATCATACATCAACTAGGACATACCCAAACATCATCTGTCCTAATGTTACAGTTTATAATGTAGCTTCCGTACCATTGACTCAGCGCGTCAGGTACTTAATTAGCTCTGTCGTCCAACAAACGAGCTCCTAAATTGCGTAGCAATAATACATAAGGCTGTTATTCAACTGGCATAGCCCGCCAGATATATTTCCTCTTGCTGAAAAATATTGGCCGTAATACAGGGCCTCAATATGTAGACAGCTGTGTATCCTTTGTTAGCAGGCACGATACTTTTGTTGTAAAACTTTGTTCGTCAAAGTTGGATAATTGGGTATTAACTTCTATGACAGGTTGTTTAAGGGTTATCTTCTCTTTCTTTCAATCATTGTCGTTGATCTGTCTTAACGATGCTCAGTTTTATGCTGTCTAGGCATGCGCAGGTTCTGGGCGCGAACTGAGGAAACTTCCCTCAGGGAGGTAGTGTTTTTTGGGCTGTCGGACATGATGTCCGTTGTGATTTTCTCTATATCATCATGGGGATTGGAAAGTTTTCGATATGACTGAAATGTCAATGTTTTCATCAGTGATTCTTTGTTCGTCAAGAGTGACGACATTTATTAAGTGTGTATCCGGAAGATTCTGTAAAAGGTAAATGACATTCTTATTAATATGCTTTTGGTTGCAGAACATTTGAAGTTACCTATCTGCGAGTGAAGCTCACAGATCTTGAGAGACAGAATTCCTTCTTTGCTTCTTGTTCTAGCCAAATGAGACTATGTGTTTTCAATTGAACAGAAGCCTAATGATGATGATAAATTATTGTGGACGCCGCAGGTTGGCGGTATATATGTTTAGCATGGTTTGATCGTGCAATCATCCACAAAGGTTTTAGTTCAAATAAACATACAGAAATGTGGGCAAATGAATGTACTTTCCAGTGCAATATGTATCTAAAATTTGATATTTTCAATGAAATTCTTCATTTTTGGGGGTTAAACCTCCCCTTAATCCGCCATAGATTGCAAGTTTTTAGTATATACCTCAATGTTTTGTATTTTTTTCAGTCATTTTGCTAGTATAAATGACCAGATATAGATATTAACTTATAATTCTGTGTTTTTCATTTTGGGGGTTTAACCTCCCCTTAAACAACCTGTCATAGAAGTTAATACCCAATTATCCAACTTTGACCAACAAAGTTTTACAACAAAAGTATTAAATAGATTTACCTATTATGACTCCGTCAAAAACGACAGCAACAGACTACCGCCCCCCCCCCCTATAAAAAAATGACCCTTTTTTTAAATACATCAATGAGCAAGATACCACAAGCTCATGGCTCATGAATAATGCGCCAATGAAAGAATCAACCGGAGAGAATCAAATCATCTCACCAAATAATAGAAAATATCTTCGGGAAGGTACCATCAAAGAAACCTCAGTTGCTGGCGATACTAACAAAAATTACATAACTATCAAACAATTATGCAATACTATAATCGTAGCAATGACCAATGACAATCTATCTCAAGAAGTCATATCAATATACAAATTACAATGTTATACCATTAATATATGTAATGGATGGACATGACCAAATTTGTTAAATTCCTTACACATTATCTAACAATAGAAGTATATTATATACAAATAAGTGCTGCGATCTCTCGAACAAATGTAAGGTATGGCATCATCATGGTTCTCACAAGCGCTCCGTACTTGGTACTAGTTTGCACTGAGAACAATATAAATGACACAATTAGTAACATGCTATAATGCACTATAGTCATTACAAAATTATTTAAGTATTATATGTGGCCATTTTAACATTTTTCCTTTTCTTATTTTTTTTGGGGCCTTTATTTTATGTTAACCTTAACCTTCCACATTACATCAAAGATAGTAATAGAGAAAGAGAACAATCAATTTACTAATCTAAGGTGAAACAAATGTGTTAATGTATATTATGAACAGACATGAGTCTGGAAATGTATCATGAAATCTAGGACACAAGACTTAAGTGGAATCATGTGGGCATCTAGACAGTATGTCCGCCACCACATTATCCGAACCACGGATAGCCCGCACCGTGAAATGAAAAGGTTGAAGAGCAATAGCATATCGAGTAGATCTCGAGCTCTTCAAATCCTTGTTCTGCATAACTGTAAGAGCTTTTTGGTCGGTTTCCATAATGAAATGCGCGCCTAGAAGGAATCTTTGTAGCTTAAGAATGGCCCAGACCATAGCTAACAATTCACGGTCTAGAACCAAATAGTTCCTTTCTGCCGCATTCAATTTCCTAGAGATATACATCACAGGATGCAGAGTTCCTGAATATTCCTGCATAAGTGCCGCCCCGATCCGAGTGGAAAAAGCATCATTACGAAGGACAACAGTCTTATCAATGGTAGTCGTAAGATAGGAGGAGATGAGAACAAATTCTTAATCTGATCCAATGAAGATTGGCATTCTTGGGACCATCGCACCATATTAGGAGAACCTTTTTTCAATAAAGTTGAAAGAGGTGCCATAATGGAGGACAGATTCTTAATGAATCTTCCGTAGAATTGTATTAATCCCAAGAGACTACGCACTTGCTTTTTTGTTTTAGGAACGGAGATATTTAATATCTTAGAAATGTTTTGGTCCTCTGTCTTCAATAGACCATGACCAACACGATGACCTAGGAAAGAAATTTCACTAAACCCAACAAAGGCTTTAGAGGGTTTTGCAGTCAAATTATGCTCGCGTAGAGTAGACAGTAACTCATTTAAACCCGAATAGTGCTCTTCCCAAGTATCGCTGAAAAGACAGATGTCGTCTAAGTATGCGATGACATCTGTACGATATGAGAGAATTCGACGCATCATGCGTACGAAAGTAGCTGGGGCGTTCATCAGCCCGAAAGGCATAAAATTCCATTGATACAAACCCCTAGGTGTTGAGAAAGCAGTGAAAGGTTTGGCGCGTTCAGTTAACGGAACTTGCCAATAGCCTTTCGACAAGTCAAGTTTAGTAAAGAATCGCGATTTAGAAAGTCTAGTAAGTAGATCTTCCAATAAAGGCATAGGTTCAGCATCGAACTTCGTAACTTGGTTCAATTTGCGATAATCGACGCAAAGACGTATGTTATTGTCTTTCTTTCGAACAATAACCACGGACGAAGAGTATGCTGAAGTGGATGGTTCAATTATTTTCAATTGTATCATTTCATCCAATTCTTTGTCGACTTGCGCTTGGAAATGAATAGGGATAGGATATGGTCTTACTCTGATCGGATTATGATCAGTAAGTATGATGTCATGTTTGATAATATGTGTGTGTCCAGGAATGTCGGTAAGGACATCCTGAAATGATTGTAGCAAAGAAGATACTTGACGCTGTTCCTCAAAAGACAAATTAGAAGAAACCGAAACGTTTCTCCATGATTCCGTAGAATTGAGTGGAATCATAGGAAGAGGTAGATTAACATCTGAAAACGTAGTTTCCTCCTCCTGTATAACCGACAAGGATGAGATATGACCATGTTGGACTGGAGAATCGTCCGTCGCCTGGAAAATAGGCTGCAAATAGTCTGGTCGTTCAATAAATTCCGTAAGCATATTTATATGGAAGGTTTTATGCCTTCCATCAATATCGACAACATAGTCGACATCGGAAATTTTTGAGACTATTCTATATGGACCTTTCCATGCAATGAGAAGTCTGTTCTCCCTCGAAGGAAGTAAGACAAACGCTTTGTTTCCAGGACAAAGTTGACGTAGGCGTCTCTTCTTATTAGCGAATTGTCTCGCCTTATCTTTGGCAAATTCGGAGGATGAAGTCGCTAACTTGCATGCTTCGATAATCTTATGCCTGAGAGCAATGACATACTCATATGAAGATTGAGTGTCATTGTCAATATTATCGGCAGTTATCAAATCGTGTAGCAAGGACATAGGACCGCGCGGTTGCGCGCCAAAAACTAGTTGAAAGGGAGAAAACCCTGTATTCTCGTTGGGGACTGATAACTCTCTTTTTCTTCTTCATCGTAACTGTGTATGCCAGGCATGCTGTAAAGTACTGCTTTCATTCTCCTCACGCAAACCAGTGGTGAATATGATGGAGGCTCCAGGGGGAGCAAAGGTCAACTCAACCAACGCAGGATTATGCAAATATGGAATGTGAGTGTGAAGTATGAGTTAGGCGAATGGTGGACTGTTCGTGTGTTGACCCGTATAAGGCACTCATTCACTCATTACGTTAAGTCACCAATGTATATCACTGTAGTCGTTTCAATAGTTTAATTGGACGCACACACTTGACAGATTGGGTACAGTTACAGGAACATGAGTCGACATAGACAGCATAATATTGATCAATGGACCACCGTCCTAAATTAGCATTCATGAAGAATAATCTTGCAATGGAACATCTGTAAACACCAAGATTTCCATAGTTTATAAATACAGTCAGTAGACCTTACTGACCGAGCATGTCAATTAAGCAATACTGTTCAAAATTGACTCCTAAACAGGATCTCTTTCTAGCGACGATTCCTTTAGGTAAATTACAGCACATCTCTGTGAAGATAATGTTAATTTCTTTGTAATAGTGATCTCTCAATCATCACCTGATAGTAAGGAAGTTTTCCCGTTCTCTGCTAATGATTTACAATAAGTAGAATTCCAAAATCAATCGAATTCCAAAATGGCTGCTGGTTCCCGGTTGAGCATCACTCACTATACGGGTGTATAGCCAAATCTTCAATCGAAGCTTTGTTCATCAACAATAAATGATTCTACAAGGATCAGCATATTCTGTCCTCATAGTTGCTGCAAATAAACATATTTAGTGCTGCTAGAGAATATGTCGTCCGACATATTCATAGGTAAGTTCATGTAAACGTCTGCCCATCTTAAGCCTAGGAATGCACGAAGTCAGCAAAAGTACGTTTTTTTTTACCTGGACATAAGAAATACACTAGCAAGCACAAAAACGCTCTCCCGGCGTTATAGAATCACAACTGGGGAACTCATGGACTAAACGATCCGGGAAGAAACTATCTTCGTCCCCAGAATAACTTAAAGAGCTCACAAACTCTTGGGCATCTCTCCGACATGACTTCTCGCCCTAGGCCTCGACAACCGAAGAACCCCCTCACCTCTCTTCATCCGCCGAAAACACCTGACCCCGTTCAGTACAGTACAAGAACAAATAGTTCCACTTAAACATACTAAGATATCAAGATATAAGACATAATCGTCCTACATAGACAAGCACTACACATAGATTCGGACCATAGACATTCTGAAGCAAGAACAATCTATTCCTAACCAAACACAGAATAGATTCAAGTAAGTCTAAATTCCTCCGCCGAGTTCTATTTTTAAGAACGCTACAAAGAGCGATAACTCACAGAATGACTACTTATTGCCTAATCTGAGTTTCGTCCCTCAAGACCAAAACATGCATTCAAAGATGAATATATCTTCATCAGACAATTAAAACATTTTACATTGTATGCGTAATCCGTGCGCCAAAAAATATGTGCGCAACAGATTACCACACCCCCCGGGAAAAAAATGAAATCATTTTTTTTTTATCTGAGAGCGACATACAATAGGCTCCCAACGCATAAATACTGCGCAGATGAGAAATATCTGGAATTATTTAAGCCAGGTTAATGGAAAATCTCAATCCCTCAGAGAAAGCATTTCTCTTACGCATAAGTGTTTCCAGGGAGGTGTCACCAACGCATACTACTATACAATGATACAATGCATATAACAATTTAAGTTTAAGCATTCCAAGTACATGATTAACAAAAAGAAAAATCATCAACGAGTAATGGTGACTATATATCAATGAACGTAGTGTCATTACGAATTACAGTGTGTATCTATTTTGATATAGAAAAGAAAAATCTGTTGTCGAGTTGGAAGTGTTAAGACGTCCAGTACTCAACAGCTAAGTGGAATCATGTCGGCATCTAGACAGAATGTCTGCCATCACATTATCTGATCCACGAATAGCTCGCACAGAGAAATGAAAAGGTTGAAGAGCAATTGCATATCGAGTAGACCTCGAGCTCTTCAAATTCTTACTCTGGATAGCAGTAAGAGCTTTTTGGTCGGTTTCTACTATGAAATGTGCGCCTAGAAGGAATCTCTGTAGTTTGAGGATCGACCAAACCATAGCTAATAGCTCACGGTCTAAAACCGAATAATTCCTTTCTGCCGCATTAAGTTTTCTGGAAATATACATTACAGGATGAAGAGTTCCAGAGTACTCTTGCATTAGTGCCGCTCCAATCCCAGTGGATGAAGCGTCACTACGAAGAACAAATGTCTTATCTTTAGTAGGCAACACTAAAATAGGTGCAGTAGAAAACATAGTTTTAATCTTATCCAAAGAGGATTGACATTCTTGAGTCCAATGGACTATATTAGGAGACCCTTTCTTTAGCAAGGTAGAAAGAGGTGCCATGATTGAGGACAGATTCGGAATGAATCGTCCATAGAATTGTATAAGACCTAAGAGACTTCGCACTTGCTTTTTAGTCTTAGGAATAGAAATGTTCAGTATTTTACTTGTATTATGGTCCTCTGTTTTTAGGAAACCATGGCCGACCCGGTGACCTAAAAAAGAAATTTCACTAAAACCAATGCAGGCTTTAGATGGTTTCGCTGTCAGGTTATACTCGCGTAGAGTAGATAGCAATTCAACTAACCCTGAATAGTGATCTTCCCAAGTATCGCTGAAAAGACAGATGTCATCTATGTACGCAATGACATCTGACCGATAGGATAGAATTCTACGCATCATGCGTACGAATGTAGCTGGTGCGTTCATAAGGCCGAAAGGCATAAAATTCCATTGAAAGAGGCCTCTAGGTGTAGAAAAAGCAGTAAAAGGTTTGGCGCGTTCAGATAGAGGAACTTGCCAATATCCTTTAGACAAATCTAGTTTAGTGATAAAATGCGATTTAGAAAGCTTAGTAAGTAGCTCTTCTAGTAAAGGCATAGGTTCAGCATCAAACTTCGTGACTTGATTCAATTTGCGATAGTCAACGCAAAGACGTATGTTATTGTCTTTTTTACGGACAATAACCATCGGCGAAGAATACGCAGAAGTGGATGGTTCAATTATTTTTAAATCTATCTTCTCATCCAACTCCTTTTCAACCTGTGCTTGAAAATGTATAGGAATAGGATAAGGTCTGACTATAATAGGATTATGGTCAGTTAGAATAATGTCATGTTCAATGACATGAGTTTGTCCAGGAATGTCAGTAAGGACATCCTGAAATGTTTGTAACATAGCCGAAACTTGTCGCTCTTCTCCTAGAGATAAATCGGGAGAAACAGTAACATTTTTCCATGATTCACTAGAATGAAGTGGAATCATCGGAAGCGGAAGATTAACATCCGAAAAACTTGTTTCCTCATCCTGTATTACAGACAGTGATGCGTAATGACCATGTTGGACAGGTGAATCGTCCGTTGCCTGGAAAATAGGCTGTAAATAATCCGGACGTTCATGGAATTCCGTAAGCATATTGATGTGGAAGGTTTTACGCTTCCCATCAATATCGACAATGTAGTCAACATCGGAAATTTTCGAGATTATATCGTACAGACCTTTCCAAGAAATAAGTAGTCTGTTTTCCCTACAAGGTAGCAAAACAAATGCTTTGTCACCAGGACAAAGTTGTCGTAAGGTTCTTTTCTTATTGGCAAATTGTCTTGCTTTCTCCTTAGCAAACTCAGAAGAAGAAGTTGCCAATTTGCATGCTTCGATAATCTTTTGTCTTAGCGCGATGACATATTCGTAAGAAGATTTTGTGTCATCGGTAATATTATCAGCGGTTATGAGATCATGAAGCAAAGACATAGGGCCACGCGGTCGCGCGCCAAAGACAAGTTCAAAGGGAGAAAATCGTGTATGTTCATTGGGGACCTCTCTGTAAGCGAAGAGGGCCGCGGGTAAAACCCTATCCCAATCTTGAGGATGATCCTCAGTTATCTTCCCTAGTAAGTTTTTGAGTGTTCTATTAAGGCGTTCTACCATCCCATTCGACATTGGGTGATAGATACTGCTCAAAGATCTCTCTATCTGGAGAGTAGACATTACTTGAGACATGGTATCCGATATTAGTTGGGTGCCATGATCTGATAATATTTCTCCGGGAAATCCCAGACGAGAAAATATAAGCCAAAGAGCATCTGCAATGTCAGCAGTAGTAATGCTCTTCAGAGGGATAGCCTCTGGCCAACGTGTGCACATGTCCACACACGTTAAGATAAACTGATGTCCTCTAGCAGATTTGATCTTAAATGGACCAATGATGTCTATCGCCATTTTCTGAAATGGTCTAATAGGAATGTCTGCAGCCTGAATAGCATGGCGTGGACCTTTGGGTTTGACTTCTTGACATATTTTACAAGATCGACAATAGATCTGTATGTCCTTGTTCACAAAAGGCCAAAACAAAGCCGCAAGAACTCTTGACTTTGTACGGGAAAAACCCATATGTCCAGCACACTGAGAGTCGTGTGCGTGTTGTAATATTTTAACTCTCAAATTCTTGGGTACAAGAATCTGAGAATGGCTTGACTTGTTGGAGTCTTGCACCATACGTACAAGAACGCCATTCTTCATTGTAATCCAAGATTTACTCTTTGAATCTTTATTCGGATCACCTTTTGTTGCAAGAGTGAAGAATTTCTTTAGAGTCGGATCCTCTTCTTGCTGCTTTATAAATGAGTCACGCGAAATTACCAAGGGATCATCTTGGTTATGCACTTCATTATCTTCAATAGATGAAGTTTCGGGCATATTGAGAGCTTGAGCTCTAGTGACTACAGCATTAGCAGTTTGAATATTTTGTTTTTCCCAAACGGAAATTTGTTGTGGAGTGCATCCTTTGACTCCGTGAATACGACCGATGATAAGATCAGCGATCGGATCCGGCAGAAGACATGCGTGTACATCTCCTGTAAAGAAAGGAGTAGCGATCCTAATGATAGCAGTAGAGTATTTCTCTATGGTGCCGCCAAATGTTACACATTTGACTACTTTGCCTGTAGCACGAGAAGGATCTATGAGTGACTGCCTAACACCAATTGTGGTGCATCCAGAATCAAAAAGCAATGAAACTGGATTGTCATTTACTAAACCTTTGTGTAAGACAAGAGAACCTCTTCCATCATGCGCGATTGACGCGGGAAGAGCGGGAAGAGGATGGCCACAAATTAAAGTGGACACCGTAATTGGTTCGAATAATGCTTTGCATTGGGGGCACTGAGATGCTCTCCCAAAATCGAAAGCGGCACATGCCATATTGTTAGAGTCATCATTATCTTTATTTTGTTTATAGGCATCATGGGACTCTTGCTGTGCAGAGTTTGCATGATAATGAGATTTTTGTTTTTTATGTTGGGGTGTACCTCTGTTATTATTACCCCTGTAATTATCATTGTTTCCTCTATTGTAACCCCTATTTGGGTTTGAGTCATAATTTCCCTGGTTACTATTATCATATTCATTATAATGAGTATCTCTGTAATTATGATCTTGTTGTCTCCATGATGGAAAACTAGGATAGTTTCTATAATGACTTCCTTTGCGGAAGTTCCTATAATTATGACCACCCCTGAATCGAGGGCTGTCGGCTCGTCTCCAGATATTCGAAGAAGAACCCTGAAATGATTGATTACCTTGGTTCTGATAACTGTTATGGTTACCCTTTTTATTAAACCTGTTTTGAGGTCCTTGGAATTTGTGTGAGTAATTAGGGTTGTATGGTGTTGCTGATGCAACTGGCATACCTTCCTTAACCTTAGTATTGCTAATAGCTACATCTTTGTGTGCAGTGACGTATTGGGTACAATATTCTTCCATTTCTTTTAGTGTTTTAGGTTTCCGCTCATGTAGGAATTCAAGGAATGGTTTACTAATGCTTGACATAATCTTGTCCCTGAGCAATAAATCCATAAGTGCTTCATAAGTGATTTCTGTTTTGGACAGTTCAATCCAACGATTAAATGTAAGACGTGTCCTTGCAATGAATTCTGAGAATTCTACCCCTGATTCAGGTACCATTCTTTTAAACAAAATACGGTAACCTTCCTCAGATAACTGGTATTTCTTTATCAAGGCTGCCCTAATAACCTCATAATTATCCTTGTCAGTTTCTTCAACCAAACTTAAACTCGTCAGAGAATCACCTTTTAAATTCTCAGACAACTGATTAGCATATTGTGATTTCTCCACATTATGAGCTCGACAAGCACGTTCAAATCTATCAAGCCAGAATGTTATATCATCACTGGCAGAATTGAACGCTGGTACCTTGACCTTGTAAGTAAAGGGTTTACCACTAGATGACTGATTGACATTACTCATGTTTGTCAATTTCAACTTTTCTAACTCAAATGCTAAAAGTTCTTTTTGATGTTCATGTTCTCTTATTGCTCTTTTCTCCTCAGCTTCAGCTTCTTTGTCTAATCTCTTTCGTTCAGCTTCTCTGTCTAATCTTCTCTGCTCAGCATCAGCTTCTTTGTCTAATCTCTTTTGTTCAGCTTCTCTGTCTAATCTTCTCTGCTCAGCATCAGCTTCTTTGTCTAATCTCTTTTGTTCAGCTTCTTTGTCTAATCTCTTTTGTTCAGCTTCTTTGTTTTGTTTTTCCAATTCCATTTGGAATCTCCTTTCCTCAACCTGCATCTGCAGTTTCTTTTGTTCAAATTCTATTTCCATTTTTCTATCCTCACTTTTTTGTTTCATTTCCTCACTTTTTTGTTTCATTTCCTCACTTTTTTGTTTCATTTCCTCAGCTTTAAGTGCTTTATCATATTGACTGGTAGCATACTCCTCCAACTTATCTCCAGTCTTGCCTAGAGATTTCCCTAACTCAATAAAGTGTTCCAATGTAGACATGATGTCTAATAATGATAGCAATCAGTTGACACAAAAATGTAATCTATATTCCAAAGTAATGTAAACACAAGCTCCTAATAATTTGATCAATCAGCTCCTTATCCCAAACTATGTGGGGAAACAAGCCCTTAGTAAGGTCTTGTATAATCAACTGTGTACCAACCAATTACTAAAAATCATCAGTTGACTTTTTCTTATAAATTCATATGATCAAATATATTTTAAATAGTGTATGTCGATCAAGAACACAACAAAACCATTATACAAGAGAACAGGAAACATCTGCAGAAATCAAATAGGAAGAATCAAAGAAAAATGATCACAGAATCTGTGATGATATCTGCAATAGAATGAACAAGACAAATACGCCACAGTGTATAAACATAAATTGTGTATAAAACTGAAACATAGCAAAGGGTAGACCAACAAATTCAAACAAATCAAACAAAACTAAGGAACACAAAATTATTAACAAAAACAACGAAGAAAAGAACACCTCATCACAACTAACAAAAATAATAGCACCAGATGTTGCCAGCAAATTTCCAATCACGAAAATTGCTCCCTATAGAACGCTAATATAAGCCCTATGTAATTTGGGAAATCTTATATTAGACACACGAATAATATGCAAACATTAAACATAAATACATATATACAAATAACATGTAAACATCAATAGCATAAATGCATACATTAAATAATTAAATGTGTTGTGGTTGGAATGTGTTGTAAAGTATGCTCAGTATAAATGGTGCAGCTTTTAAATTCAACTAACTGCCACTTTTAATCAATTTCAATCTTTGATTTATTTTATTACACTGTTCTTAAATATTAAAGTTCAACACAATAGCAGAACATAAGAAGGTCCATCGATGAAAATAGGCTTCTAAGTTCAATACTTCTGCTAACACAGTTAATTTGCTTGCCAATGTTCTGTGTAATGCTGTGATGTCCACTTGTAAACAACTTGCCGTGCTACGCTGTCTGTTATATGAAATAATGCCTGTACCAAGCAAAATGTCAACAGCGGTGACCTAGATACAGTTACACTTGTCATAACTGGTCAAGCTGACATCGACTGGATAGTTGTCCTATAGGTGTTGATGTGTGTCACATTTGGCCAAAATAAATGTTCTTGAAACACTAGGTGACTTCCACTTTGTAGACTGCGAAGGCTGGACCCAGGAAACAGGCCTACCTCGTTGATAGCTCTCTATTTCTTCTTCATCGAAACTGTGTATACCAGGCATGCTGTAAAGTACTGCTTTCATTCTCCTCACGCAAACCAGTGGTGAATATGATGGAGGCTCCAGGGGGAGCAAAGGTCAACTCAACCAACGCAGGATTATGCAAATATGGAGTGTGAGTGTGAAGTATGAGTTAGGCGAATGGTGGACTGTTCGTGTGTTGACCCGTATAAGGCACTCATTCACTCATTACGTTAAGTCACCAATGTAGATCACTGTAGTCGTTTCAATAGTTTAATTGGACGCACACACTTGACAGATTGGGTACAGTTACAGGAACATGAGTCGACATAGACAGCATAATATTGATCAATGGACCACCGTCCTAAATTAGCATTCATGAAGAATAATCTTGCAATGGAACATCTGTAAACACCTAGATTTCCATAGTTTATAAATACAGTCAGTAGACCTTACTGACCGAGCATGTCAATTAAGCAATACTGTTCAAACTTGACTCCTAAACAGGATCTCTTTCTAGCGACAATTCCTTTAGGTAAATTACAGCACATCTCTGTGAAGATAATGTTAATTTCTTTGTAATAGTGATCTCTCAATCATCACCTGATAGTAAGGAAGTTTTCCTGTTCTCTGCTAATGATTTACAATACGTAGAATTCCAAAATCAATCGAATTCCACAATGGCTGCTGGTTCCCGGTTGAGCATCACTCACTATACGGGTGTATAGCCAAATCTTCAATCGAAGCTTTGTTCATCAACAATAAATGATTCTACAAGGATCAACATATTCTGTCCTCATCATCATCATCTCAACCCATAACCCGTCATGGGTCGTAGGGGTGCCATGGTGGAAGCATCAGCAGACAGGGTCCTCCACTGCTCTCTATTCTCAGCAATGCGTACAAGTGTGGAGAAACCGTGTCCTGCCCATTCTTTGATGTTATCAGCCCAGGATTTTCTTTGCCTTCCTCTTCTCCGTTTACCTTCGACTGTTCCCTGGAGGATCGTTTTCGAAAGGGAGTCATGACGAGTTACATGCCCAAACCAGGCAAGCTTTCGACGTTTCACTATTGACAAAAGTGGTTCTTGATGGCCTGCATAGGTGTTTATCTTCTCTCTAACATAGACATTTGTTTTGTGCTCTTTATAGCAAATGCGCAAAATTCTTCTGTAACATTTATGCTCGAAAGCCTGAATCCTTCGCTCCGTATCTGCAGTGAGTGTCCAGCCCTCACACCCATACAAGAGAATAGATAATACAAGTGATTTGTATAATTTGATCTTCACAGGAAAACTGATGTTACTTTTCCAGATCACATTCAACCTTGTCATGGCAGCTGAGGCCATCTCAAGTCTTGTCTTGATTTCTTTATTTGATCTTCCATCACTACATATAGTGGACCCGAGATATTTAAAGGTGTTAACTTCTTCTAACGTTTGCCCATTTAACGTAATGTTGGTCGGAACATGTTTCTTATGGCTATTCACCAATATCTTGCTTTTTTCTATATTAATTTCCATCCCATATGTTCTTGTTACTTTCTCCAGTCTAGAGGTAAGGTCTTGAAGTTCTGATTCTGTTCCAGCTATCAGATCAATATCATCAGCAAAACGTAGATTACACAGAGGTCGGCCTCCAATCGATATGGTTGATTTATAATCGTAGAGAGCCTCCTGCATAATATGTTCTAGATAAATGTTAAAGAGCACTGGTGACAGGATACATCCCTGGCGAACTCCTACAGTTGTTTTGAAAAATTCTCCAATGTCATTGCTTGCAAAAACAGCACTGCTTGCGTCCTTGTATAGTGCTTCAATGATATCTATGATGTTGGTATCAAAATTGAATTTTCTCATTATTTGCCATAAACCTTCATGCCAGACTCGATCGAAGGCTTTTGTGAAATCGATGAAGTTATGGTATAAATCATGTTGATGCTGGAGATGTTTTTCGATCAGTAATCTAATATTGAAGATTTGTTCTGAGGTACTTCTTTTTGGTCTAAAGCCAGCCTGTTCCTCTGACAAGATTTCTTCTGATTTCTGTTTTATTCTGTTCAAAAGTATCCTTAACATCACCTTACTTGGATGACTAATAAGGCTAATGATTCTGTAGTTCTTGCACATTTTTAGATTTCCTTTCTTTGGAAGCGGTATTACTAATGACTGCGTCCATTCTTTTGGCCATTTTTTTGTACTCCATATCTTCTGGCAAATTGTTGTCATGATTTTTACTATATCTGGTCCTCAATATTTCAAGAGCTCTGCTGGTATATTATCCACACCCGGTGACTTCCCTCCTTTCATCGAACATATAGCCTCTTCCACTTCTTCCCGTAGTATTGCTGCATTTCCGAGTTCTCTGTTTTCGCACTTAATGTTGTTTAATATGCCTAAGTCAGTGTCAAGTTTACAGTTATATAATTCTTTACAATATTCTGTCCACCTTCTCATTACAGCTGTTTTTTCATTGTCCTCATAGTTGCTGCAAATAAACATATTTAGTGCTGCTAGAGAATATGTCGTCCCGACATATTCATAGGTAAGTTCATGTAAACGTCTGCCCATCTTAAGCCTAGGAATGAACGAAGTCAGCAAAAGTACGTTTTTTTTACCTGGACATAAGAAATACACTAGCAAGCACAAAAACGCTCTCCCGGCGTTATAGAATCACAACTGGGGAACTCATGGACTAAACGATCCGGGAAGAAACTATCTTCGTCCCCAGAATAACTTAAAGAGCTCACAAACTCTTGGGCATCTCTCCGACATGACTTCTCGCCCTAGGCCTCGACAACCGAAGAACCCCCTCACCTCTCTTCATCCGCCGAAAACACCTGACCCCGTTCAGTACAGTACAAGAACAAATAGTTCCACTTAAACATACTAAGATATCAAGATATAAGACATACTCGTCCTACATAGACAAGCACTACACATAGATTCGGACCATAGACATTCTGATGCAAGAACAATCTATTCCTAACCAAACACAGAATAGATTCAAGTAAGTCTAAATTCCTCCGCCGAGTTCTATTTTTAAGAACGCTACAAAGAGCGATAACTCACAGAATGACTACTTATTGCCCAATCTGAGTTTCGTCCCTCAAGACCAAAACATGCATTCAAAGATGAATATATCTTCATCAGACAATTAAAACATTTTACATGGTATGCGTAATCCGTGCGCCAAAAAATATGTGCGCAACAGGGACCTCTCTATAGGCAAAGAGAGCCGCGGGTAAAACTCTGTCCCAATCCTGAGGATGATCCTCAGTAATCTTGCCAAGTAAGTTCTTAAGTGTTCTATTAAGACGTTCAACTAACCCATTAGACATTGGGTGATAAATACTACTGAGAGACCTTTTAATATCTATGATAGACATCACCTGCGACATAGTGTCTGATATCAATTGAGTACCATGGTCTGACAATATTTCTCTGGGAAAACCCAAACGAGAAAATATTAGCCAAAGAGCGTCTGCGATATCGGCAGTAGATATGCTCTTTAGAGGTATAGCTTCTGGCCAACGTGTGCACATGTCGACGCATGTTAGGATGAATTGATGTCCTCTGGCTGACTTAATCTTAAAAGGGCCAATAATATCTATTGCCATCTTCTGGAATGGTCGAATGGGAATGTCTGCAACCTGGATAGGTGCATCATGTCGTGGACCTCTAGATTTGACTTCTTGACAAATCTTACAAGATCGGCAATAAATTCGTATGTCTTTGTTTACGAGTGGCCAAAAGAAAGCCGCTAGAACTCTCGACTTAGTGCGAGAAAAACCCATGTGTCCAGCACACTGAGAATCGTGTGCATGTTGAAGAATTAAGGCTCTCATACTTTTGGGCACAAGAATTTGAGAGTGCATAGATTTGTCTGAGTGTTGTACCATACGTACTAGTATACCATTCTTCATAGTGATATACGATTTGTGAATTGTATTTTGATTCGGATCACCGTTTTTAGCAAAAAGAAAGTATTTATTTAGAGAAGAGTCTTCTTCTTGTAGTTTCACAAACGAGTCATGTGAAATTACCAAGTGATCATCTTGGCTACCAACTTCATTACTATCATTAGATGAAGTTGAGGGAATAAGAGCTTGTGCTCTTGTTACAACCACATTGGCTGTTTGGATATTATGTTCTTCCCAAGCAGCAATTTGCTGCGGGGTACATTCCTTAACCCCGTGAATACGACCGATTATAAGATCCGCAATAGGATTAGGAAGAAGACACGCGTGGACATCTCCTGTAAAGAAAAGAGTATCCATGTGGATGATAGCAGTAGGATATATCTCCAAAGTTCCACCAAATGTCACACACTTAACCACCTTTCCCGTGGCACAGCAAGGATCTATGAGAGATTGCCTAACCCCAATAGTAGTACATCCAGAATCAAAAAGTACTGAGACTGGATTATTATTCACTAGACCTTTATGTAAGATAAGAGATCCTTTCCCGTCATGCACAACTGTAGCAGGAAGAGCGGGAAGAGGGTGACCACAAATTAGGGTAGATACTGTAGATGGCTCGAACAATGTTGAGCATTGGGGGCACTTAGCTGCTCTCCCAAAATCGAAAGCAGAGCCAGTGATAGCATTAGAGTTTCTACTATCGTTCACCTGACTACAGGCTTCCTGAGACTCATGTTGTGCAGCGTTTGCCTGACGATAAGATTTTCTTTTGTTGTGTCTAGGTCTGCCGCGATTATTATTTCATCTGTAATTATCATTATATTGCCCATCGTAACCATTATTCTGGTTTGCATCACAGTTTCCATAACCATCATCGTAATATTCTTGACGACGAGGATAATTATCTCGAGAAGAAAAACTCAGATAGTTTCTATTGTGATAACCTTTGCGAAAGTGTCTATAATTGTTAGACCCAACATTACGAGGACTATCAGCTCGTCTCCAATTCTTTGAAGAAAACCCACTGTGTGATGGATTGCTTTGATAATGAGTGTAATTCTGATTACTCTTCTTATTAAAGCTTTGATTAGCACCTTGAAATTTACGATTGTAATTAGAGCCGTATGGTGCTGCCGAAGCAACTGGCAACCCTTCTTTCACTTTAGAATGGCTAACTGTAGCATGGGGATGCGCAGTTACGTACTGGCAACAATATTCCTCCATGTCTTTTATGTTTTTAGGTTTACGCTCATGAAGAAAAGCAAGGAAAGATTCGTTGACCGATGACATAACTTTGTCTCGAAGTAATAAGTCCATTAGGCCTTCATATGTTTTTTCAGTCTGAGACAACTCAATCTAACGTGTGAATGTACGGCGTATCTTTATAATAAAGTCAGAGAAATCCACTCCATTTTCTGGCAACATTGTCTTAAGACGAAGACGATAATCTTCTTCTTTTAGTTGATATCTTTTAAGTAATGCTGCTCTGACAACATCATAGTTGGTCCTATCATGTTCCTCTATTGTCATTAGAGTAGTTACTGGTTCACCTGAAAAAAATTCCATCAGTTGTTCGACATATTTTTCCTTTTTTATTTTATGCGTATCGCATAAAAATTGGAATCTATCAAGATAATCCGTTATATCGTCCTTTAAAGGATTGAAATGAGGTAATTTGATCTTGTTAGACTTCTCCTTTGTCGTATCCGAAGTTGCTTGATGAGCACCCGCATTCATCAATTTCAATTTCTTTATCTCCAAAGCTGCGAGTCTTTCATCATGTTCCATTTTTGCTTTTCTCTCTTCAGCAGCAGCTTGAAATTTTCTCTCCTCAGCAGCAGCTTGAAATTTTCTCTCCTCAGCAGCAGCTTGAAGTTTTTTCTCCTCAGTAGCAGCTTGAGCTTGAAGTTTTCTCTCCTCAGCAGCAGCTTGAGGTTTTTTCTCTTCAGCAGCAGCTTGAAATTTCCTCTCCTCAGCAACAGCTTGAGCTTGAAGTTTTTTCTCCTCAGCAGCAGCTTGAGCTTGAAGTTTTCTCTCCTCAGCAGCAGCTTGAGCTTGAAGTTTTCTCTCCTCAGCAGCAGCTTGAAGTTTTTTCTCTTCAGCAGCAGCTTGAAATTTTCTTTCATCTGCCTGCATCTGTAATCTTAAATTCTCAGATTCTCTGTCTAATCTTTTATTTTCCTTTTTTTGTCTCTTGTCTTCAGACTTCAATGCTTTGTCCAATTGAGCCGTTGCGAATTCTTCTAACTTCTCACCTGTCTTCCCAAGGGCTTTCCCTTGTTCAATAAAGTAGTCTAGTGTAGACATTCTGTCTAACTGTGTGAGATCAGACCTGAAAAATTAAATAAATTACCTTATCCCGCTTTGATGGGAGACAA
The DNA here is from genome assembly GCA_024509875.1 of Oreohelix idahoensis. Lineage (NCBI taxonomy): Eukaryota > Metazoa > Mollusca > Gastropoda > Stylommatophora > Oreohelicidae > Oreohelix > Oreohelix idahoensis. The sequence goes on along the minus strand of JAMPIV010002785.1, from coordinate 44,115 downwards.
GTCTGTAATACTAGACTTGTATACTCACTTCACTTTATTTCATTCTCTTTGAGAGACACGTCTTAGTCAAAGACCTTGTATAGTTACCTTGTTTCTCTATAATATTATCATTATAAGTAACCTTTATCCGAAAAGTGTGATATTAATAATAATAGTCAATGATCAAGTATATCTATAGACTGTATGACAACAACGTATTACAATAATAAATACAAAGACAAGAATACAAAACAACAACCGAAAACGTTCGCAGAAGTCAAATAAACAATACAGCGAAACTAAAAAATTTTTTTTAAGAAAATGTGTAATGATGACTGCGAAAATAAACAACAAATGGCAACACTGTTATAAACACAAAGATGTATAGAAATAAATGATAGACAGAAGAGGCAGACAAATTCAAACAAATCAAATCAAAACTAAAGAACAGAAAAATTTTTACAAAAACAACGAAAGGGCACACCTCGGCACAACTAAACGTAAATAGCAACAAATATTGCTAACAAATTTCCTTGTGGAAAATTTGTATAGTCCCTACAGAAAACGCTCTCTGATAGAACCTCTTTCACGTGGTATATTCTAAAAGGAGTCACCTTCCTAACCAACCCGCTGAAATACACACTAAATAAACATCAATGGTAGACGATCCACCGTTGAAGGTCACCGTAACTTCATAACAGGCAGTGGTCTCCAAAGTGTAGCTACAAAAATCATATTCGACACCAGTTGAGACTAGAAGATCCAACGTCGATATGTTTGTAGAATGTAGTGTAAACAACCAGCGGTACTGTTTACGATCTTAGGTTGACAGGTAACGATGTGACTTGATAGCTCACAATGTAGTGTAAACAACCAGCGGTACTGTTTACAATCTTAGGTTGACAGGTAACGATGTGACTTGATAGCCCAGATATATTGCCATCATTTGTAGAACTCCAGAAATGTATAACAATGTCACCTCAATTCCGTAGCAGTTGTGGTCCATGTAGCAGTAACACAAAAATGCCAACGCCAGTGTTTATGTGAGTCAGCCCAGTTGTTGACCTATTTACCACTGTCCTGAAAATGTAGAAAACCCACAAATCTGGTCCACCAAAAATGTAACGTACTGTTTATGCGTGATGTGAAAGCTGGCAGAGTGAACGTGTCGTTTATCACCTGGACTGTGTAATGTTGCGGTGTTGATGTAGGTCACCAGAAATGTAACGGCCAGAAATGTAACGGCCACCAGCGTGAGGCACTGCCAGGGGTACTATGATCACTCACACAAAACAGCGTACATGTTGTAGATATGTGGTACTGGTATTATGATGTGCTGAGTGTGGTTGTAGACGAGAACGCGAATGCTTGAAGCTCTTAGTAAAGTCAATAATTCACCCATACACTCGCATGTAGTAGTCAATGATGGATTGAAGACTGCTGGCACGTTTCAAACATTTATTTACGAAACTGACAGTAGCATCAACAGGACTGTCAAATCGACAAGATCAAGGACTTCACATAAATAATGAATGACTGTTAAATGTCTGGTAATCAAAGGCTTGCATCATACATCAACTAGGACATACCCAAACATCATCTGTCCTAATGTTACAGTTTATAATGTAGCTTCCGTACCATTGACTCAGCGCGTCAGGTACTTAATTAGCTCTGTCGTCCAACAAACGAGCTCCTAAATTGCGTAGCAATAATACATAAGGCTGTTATTCAACTGGCATAGCCTGCCAGATATATTTCTTCTTTTGCTGAAAAAAGTTGGCCGTAATACAGGGCCTCAATATGTAGACAGCTGTGTATCCTTTGTTAGCAGGCACGATCAAACCATGCTAAACATATATACCGCCAACCTGCGGCGTCCACAATAATTTATCATCATCATTAGGCTTCTTTTCAATTGAAAACACATAGTCTCATTTGGCTAGAACAAGAAGCAAAGAAGGAATTCTGTCTCTCAAGATCTGTGAGCTTCACTCGCAGATAGGTAACTTCAAATGTTCTGCAACCAAAGACATATTAATAAGAATGTCATTTACCTTTTACAGAATCTTCCGGATACACACTTAATAAATGTCGTCACTCTTGACGAACAAAGAATCACTGGGGAAAACATTGACATTTCAGTCATATCGAAAACTTTCCAATCCCCATGATGATATAGAGAAAATCACAACGGACATCATGTCCGACAGCCCAAAAAACACTACCTCCCTGAGGGAAGTTTCCTCAGTTCGCGCCCAGAACCTGCGCATGCCTAGACAGCATAAAACTGAGCATCGTTAAGACAGATCAACGACAATGATTGAAAGAAAGAGAAGATAACCCTTAAACAACCTGTCATAGAAGTTAATACCCAATTATCCAACTTTGACCAACAAAGTTTTACAACAAAAGTATTAAATAGATTTACCTATTATGACTCCGTCAAAAACGACAGCAACACTATGCCTATGTGTTTTATCCATATACTATAGAATGGCTTAAAAGCTCATCAATGTTTCAAAGTTTTAGTGTGAGTGTACGATGAGTATTGTCATGACGGCACGATGTCTACACGAAGTGCCATGAGTTCAACGATATATTACTTGATGTTGCGTCTTATAGGATACATCATCATCCTGTTGCTGTGCGCGCAGCTTTCTTATATCCGCAATATGATCACTGCACAATCTAATTAGTGTCCTGAAATTACGTGATTATTCATGCAATAAGTTCTTGAACAGGACATTACCATGTACGTATCTGTGCTGGATTGAGTTATGTGAATCATCTGTACTTGTAGAGTTGTTAGATGATGTAGGATCTTTTACGCACCTGGAAAGTACATCCGCTAACACATTTTGGCTTCCTTTTATGGCTTTTATGTTATAATCGTAGGGTTGTAGAGCGATCGAGGCTCTAACTGCTTTTTGATTAGTAAATCTTGCTGTATGTAGAAACGCTAAGGCTTTTTGATCTGTCTCCAGAGTGAATCGGGCTCCCGTCAGATAACGCTGAAGTTTGTTGAAAGAGAACGCGATTGCTAGCAATTCCCTCTCGACAATGGGATATCGCTGCTCTGTAGGGGACAACTTGCGACTCACATACATAGTAGGGTGCATGTGGCCTTCAAATTCTTGCATTAATGTTTCGCCTATGGCTGTATTTGAAGCGTCTACTCTGAAAACAAAAGGATATCGCATATCAGGTAACCTCAAAATTGGTGATATCGAAAAGGTAATCTTAATCAAATTTAAAGCCACATGACACGCATGGGACCAAATTATCTCATTTGGTGCTTTTTTTTTTTACCAACGCTGACAAAACTGAAGTCATATCCAAAAAACTAGGCAGAAATTTTCTATAAAAATTTATCAGCCCCAACAAACTACGAACTTGTTTTTTTTTTTTTTGTTCTAGGAATTTCAAGATTCAGAATTTTAGAAACAGTAGAATCTTCAGGTTTTAGAAACCCACCTCCAACCTTACGATTAAGAAAGGAAATTTCAGTATATCCTATTCTAGTTTTGGAGGGTCTAGCAGTAATGTTGTGAAAGCGAAAGGTATTCAACAAGGAATGAATTCCGTTAACATGATCATCCCAAGTATGATGGAACAAACAGATATCATCTATGTAAGTGATCAAATCCTCACGATCAGATAATAGTCTACGCATCATGCGAACAAAAGTAGCAGGAGCGTTAACAAGACCAAAAGACACGTAATTGAACTGAAACAAACCCAAAGGTGTAGCGAAAGCTGTATAAGGCTTAGATTTGTCAGATAATGGCCCTTGCCAATATCCTTTGGATATGTCAAACTTTGTAAAGAACGTAGCTGTAGACAATCTATCAAGAAGGGATTCAAGCAGGGGTAACGGTTCCGCATCTTGAATTGTGACAGCATTTAGACGTCTGAAATCATTACAAATACGAATAGATTTGTCTTTTTTTCTGATCAAAACCATAAGAAAACTATATGGTGAATTAGAAGGTTCAGTTATGTTTAATCTAATCATTTGTTTTATTTCTTCCTGTACCTGAGATTGTAAATGAATCGGTATAGGGTAAGGTTTGAGTCCGATAGGTATGAAATCTGTTAGCACGATATCATGTTGAATGATATCTGTATGCCCCGGAACATCCGTGAGCACATCAGAAAAAGAATGCATTAATACAGAAATCTGCTCTTTCTGATTAGAAGCTAGAGTAGGAGCAATGGAAATATCTTTCCAGCTTTCAGTAGCCAAAAGATGCACATCAGGTAAAGACAATATTGGTCCACCACCATCAGAAAAATCAGAACTCTCCTCCTAAATAACTGCTAAGGAGGAGCGACGATCAACAGATTCGTCGATAGCTTCAAAGACAGGTTTCAGATGTGGAGGTCGAGTATGAAATTGTTGTAACATATTAATATGAAAAATTTTATCCTTTCCTTTAACAGATAAAACATAGTCAACATCTGACAATTTATCCACAATTGTGTAAGGACCCTTCCACGAAACAAGTAATTTATTGTCCTTGTTTGGAAGTAATACGTAGGCTTCATCACCTGGCCATAATTGGCGCAGTTTTCTGTTTTGATTGATAAATAATCGAGCCTTTAATTTTGCTTTTTCTGACGACCCAACTGCTATTTGGCATGCGTCAATAATCTTCTCTCTTAAATTCACAACATATTGATAAGAGGTTTGAGCCTCATCATCCATGTTAGTTCCAATGAGCAATTGTTTTAAGATAGACATAGGACTTCTAGGCTTTGCACCAAATACCAATTCAAATGACGCAAACCCCGTATTTTCGTTGGGAATTTCTCTATAAGCAAAGAGAATAGCGGGCAATATTCGATCCCAATCTAGTGGATACTTAGTCGTAACCTAGCCCAACATTTGTTTTAAACTCCTATTAAGTCTTTCTATTTTTCCATTCGCTTGAGCGTGATAGATGGAACTAAGAGATCTCTCAATACCAAACATTTTCATCACTTCTTTCATAGCGTCAGAGACGAACTGGGATCCCCGTTCAGATAGTTTGTTTTCGGGAAAACCCAATCTGCTGAATACTAAAAACAGCGCATCCGCAACGTCCACGGTTGATATGGATTTAAGCGGAATCGCCTCCGGCTATCGGGTACATATATCGATGCAAGTAGGCACAAATTTGTGACCCCTAGCTGATGTGACTTTTAATGGACCAATAAGGTCGATAGCCATCTTTGCGAGTGGACGCAAAGAAATATCAGATGCCTGGATAGGTGCAGTATTTCCAGGTCTTTTTGTTGCGACACTTTGGCACACTGAGCATGTGCGACAAAAAGCTTTTACATCTTTAGTCACACCAGGCCAAAAGAAATGTGACAAAGCCCTCTGTTTTGTCCTTGCAATACCTAAATGACCTGCACAATTTATGTCATGGGCATGTCGTAAGACAAATGGTCTAAAGCAAGTAGATACCATAATCTGTTTTTTCACAGATGAAGCATCTTGAAAATTTCTAATTAAAATATCATTCTTTAATGGGTACCAATGTTTAGCAAATTTATCATCATCTTCCAGCTGATCAGTATTTTCCTTTTCATTATCATTATCTCTATCATTATCATGATCTTCATCATTCATCAAATCCAGCCTCCTCCCCATCATTCATTACCTCATCTAACACAATATCTCTGTAGTTGTGATTATTCATTTCAGCACGAGCTTGCGCTCTGGTTGTAACAGCATTTGCAGTTATTAAATGCTGTTTTTCCCAATTTTCAATATCTTCTTTAGAACATTCATGGAGACGCGGGATATTTCCTAAGATTATTCCAGCAATAGGACTTTTCAGTAGACACACAAGAGTTCTCCCTTTAAAATAAGGTGTATCCAAAAATACTTCCGCAGTTGGATAGTATTCCACTGTGCCACCAAATGTAATACATTTCACTTCTCTGCCTGTGTAATCCGCCTGATCCTCCAAAGATCTGCGTACATCGATTGTAGTGGAACCAGTGTCCCTCAAAAGTGACACTAATTTATTGTTCACAAAGCCCTTATTAAGCACCAGTGAACCAGTACTCTCATATGTGGACATGACTGGTAATGGATGTCCACATAAAGGTCTTGGGACTCCCTGTAGCTGAAATAAAGAATTACATTCAGTACAATTAGCACTGTTGGATAGATCAACACTACATGCATTTGCACGAGCCACACCAACATTATTCTGAACTGGATTATTGTCACTCACATTTACGACAGCATTTGAACGTTCAGGGTTCCTTGACTGTCTAAAATTATTGTTCTGATAAGAGCCTCTATTATTAACAAAACTGTCATTGTTTCTATTGAATGACCTTTGTCCTCTGCCAGATCTGGCATTATATCCTCCTCTGTTTTGATAATCATTAAATCTGAATGATGACTGTTGTCCATAATATCCATCATCTTTAGAGTTATAATTTCTCTGAGGCTGTTGAAATGTTTTATTAAAATTATACCTGCCTCTGTTATTGCCATAGTTAAAATTTTGGTTAACTCCATAGTTTTTGTCTATGCTGTTTGATCTTTGCCTAGGTGTATTATAATTTACCATCCTAGCAGATTCTGCTGGCAAGGAATCCTTAATGTTATTTTTACTAAGGTTTTTTCCAGGATATGCGACTTGGAATTGACGACCGAGATTTTCAAGGTTAATCAAATTTTCTGGTTTCCTCTCCTGCAGAAATGATAAAAAGTCTCCACTAATTGAAGACAAAACCTTGTCTCCCAGAATCAAATCAGATAGTCCTTCAAATGTTTTTTCAATCTTGGACAACTTAATCCATCTAGCAAAGTAAAGCTTACAAGCTGAAATGAATTTTGTAAAATCCTTTGACGAATCTGGTAACAGTGACTTAAATTTCATTCTTTAGCCATTATCATCCAATTGATACTTCTTTAATAACATGGCTTTAACAGCATCATAGTCTTTCCTAGTCTGATCATCTAAGGTGCAGACTGCAGTAAGTGCTTCACCTACCAATAAGTTCGTTAGCCTACTGGACCAAGTAGTTTTATCAATTTTAAACTCTTGGCAATATGTCTCATATCTATTCAGATAGCATGATATGTCATCTATAGATGAGTTAAATTTTGGCAAATTTAACTTAAAAGTGGAAGAATAATCTTTCTTCTCCGTATTACAATTCATAGGATTAACCTGTGGTTGTTGTAGTTTCAATCTTTCAATCTCAAATTCAGCCAATCTAAGTTCCTGTTGTGCTCTGATTTCCATCTGAGCCTGTTGAATTTTTAACTCAGCTTGAGCATAGGCTAATTTTTCTTTTTCAAGAGCCATCTCTCCTGCTCTTCTTTTCTCTGACAATTGTATTTCTTCTTGTCTTCTTTTATCAGCCAATTGTATTTCTTCTTGTCTCCTTTTTTCAGCCAATTGTATTTCTTATTGTCTCCTTTTTTCATTTAATTCTACTTCTCTCCTTTTTTCATTTAATTCTTCTTCTCTCCTTTTTTCAGCTAACTATTCAACTGCCTTCTTCTCCTCTTTTTCCAATTGTCTTTGATCTTTGAGTTCCTTCTCCACATAGGTCCTCAAAATTTCACATTCCATACCAAATTCTTTCCCAAGTTTCATTATATACTCTGCAGTAGCCATGATTTACAATTATTGTGCTTTCAATAGCTAAACAGTAATGTAAATATATTATATTATCAATATGTGAGTAATATATTCAATACTTATTTCAACACTTCAAATTCACCCAACTGCATGTAATATTAGATAGTAATATAGATGTTATATATGGAGCAATAAAAGACAATAGTTACAAACAAGATGACTAAATACAGTCAGTCAGTGGCCATCACGCCTAGTGGCGTCTTGTAGTGCAACAACAAATTGATTCCACTTTGCTCGGTCGGTGGCCATCCTTCGTACAGTGCCCCAACTCTGGTTCATTCTTTGCATCTCAGCCTCCACAGTCCTCCGCCAGGTTGTTTTTGGTCGGCCTCTCTTTCGTTTTCCTTCAGGGGTCCAAAGCATAGCTGTTCTTGTGATGGCATCGGGGTCTCTTCTGAGGACATGACCAACCCAGCTCCAGCGTCTGCCAGCTATGATGGTGTGCATGTCCTCTTGCTTGCTACGAGTAAGCAGATCTTGGTTAGTGATGGTATTCGGCCAAAAGATTCGGCGAATTTTACTAATTACAGTGACAAGAGCTAAATGAAGCAAATGCAAATAGTAAACCAAGGCAGAAATGTATGAATTATAGAACAAATAAATAAAATGCAGCTCTATCACACATATGACAAGACAAGCACGAATGTACAACATGTATGACATCTAATAAATAAATGATAGCAAGGTTAGACCAACAATCTCACAAACAATAATGAATAAGAACTAAATCAAAAAATTACAAGCAACTACACCACAAAAACAAACTTTACAATTAACAATACTGCACATCTAGACAAAACATGGATCTGGTTAACTCAATTGAAGCAGAACCACACAGCAATGTTCGCCGGCCCTCAATTTAAATCAACCAGATGCATAAACTAAAGAACGCATATGAATTTCCCTCGACCATACATATTTGAGGTATTGAAATAAATTCAAAGGTCCTACCAGCCTCCCGTTATTACAGACACATTAATGACAGAAATACATAAAACATGAAAAAAGAACCCTGGCGAACAAGATAATTTAGCATCACAGGCTGTATGTAGCTAAAACTTCACTTATCTAATTGCCAGTGAAAAAAATCCTCCTGGTTCCACCGCCTTTTCCTTCCAGGACCGATGCAAACCAGAAAAAGCAGACCAACGTTAGGTCTAGAATTTCGTACACGCTGACTCGAACAGGACTTCACTTTGGTCTGTTGTAGTCTTCAAAAATTGCCATCTTCGGCATCACACTTGAAATTTCACACGAAGCAGGATGCAGTAAATAGGAAATACTTTGAATACGTTCCCTTTCTGACTGGAACAAGGAAGTACTGCACTGCAAATCTTGTCGCATAACCTCTTACAGGCTAGCAGACGATAAAGTTTGCCATTTTGAAAATGCTGAACGGGGCACGAAATGAAACAGCGACGTCTGTAATAAATTCTGAAAAATTTTCAGGCTGTAGATCAGAGATCCTTTGGCATCGCCCCTAATGTAGCACCCATTGTAGCGTTAAGTTATTAGATGCTTTATTATATTATATATGTCGAAGGGGTTCTTCGGAGAGGTCCCTCCTTTATACAATTATATCTGTGTGTAATTAGTAACAGTCAGCCTTCAAACACATTCCTGCTCTCCAACAATAAAGATGTGGAAAAGGCCAGATTGGACGTTAAGACGACATGTATTTATTAACATTTTGAATGCTCCAATTAATTCATCACATATATGTTCATCAGATCCTGGCATAACCTAGCCAGTCTTTATCTTCGTTATTCAGTCTGCTAATAACAAGATGTCCTCGACATTTGTATGCAGATTTTATTTAAAAGTCTCAACTCACGTACATCAGAATACAGCATTCACTTCTTACAATATAATACTCTAGCACCGACCCAATGAAGTATATGGGAGATCTAGATGTTGAAACACTTTAGGCCAGAAGAGACCCCGATGCCATCACGAGAACAGCAATGCTATGGACCCCTGAAGGAAAACGAAAGAGAGGCCGACCAAAAACAACTTGGCGAAGGACTGTGGAGGTTGAGATGCAAAGAATTAACCAGAGTTGGGGCACTGTACGAAGGATGGCCGCCGACCGAGCAAAGTGGAATCAATTTTGTTGTTGCCGTACAAGACGCCACCAGGCGTAATGGCCACTGACTGCTTTGACGGTCGGCGGCTAAGGATCAAAGAAAAAACAAAGAAGAAGAAGAAATAACACTATCTCGGAGCTAGACATATATGCGTCCGTCCACATAGAGATACACACAGAAAAGGCCTAGAAGTTTCCTTCACTTCTGCTAAACTAAGACCGGTTGACTTCTGCTAAAATTTGCCCCAAAAGGCAATGACGTACTTCCGGGTAACCCGTAGATACAGTACATTAACAACATGGTCTGTCATCGATACCTATTTGATATCACTTATATTTTCTTTCCTGTTGTCTAGTGCCATTCTTTATGTCCAACGAGTACCTGTTAATTACCTTTATTTATTTAGTGCACAATGACAGTGTTAAAATAGAAACTTAAGTGTTCAGTATTTATGCCTGTCTGATGTTGTGTTTCATTTCGATTTCTATGCATCATACATTCAAATATTGTTTGAAAACATAAAATGTTTGAATTTAACGAAATTTATTATTTGTTTACATGGCTTACTGAAGAAAGTCAGAAACAGAACTGAATGCATGCGAGTAGCAGCAGATCCAAAATCCTATTGGCGAAGTCAGTTTTTCAATGGCTCGTTGAATACATCAGAAGTAGACATCGCAAGGATGGCGACAGCTTTTAAGTATGACTTTTAAAAATACATTCTTTTATCCATCAGTCTAAGTGTCCGTTTTTCTGCCTGTCTGTACGTCTACCTATACGTCTGTCTGTCTTTTTTGTTAGTTTAACAAAATCTAGTGTGCATTTATATTTATGAAACATGAAGCAAGTTCCCGTACACCTATAATCAATATCGTTAGTACGCTGCTTTCAATGTTCATTTTTTTTTCACTTTCTTAGCATTATCAACCTATACCCTCTAATTGATCATTAACACCATACAGATGCGGTATGCTAGATCAAGAATTTTTATCCACGCCACCAACTTCTAAACTCTACGCCTTTGAAAAATTCTACCTTTCGGAGCCACCGCTGGTGAATATTTACGACGCCTCGAACGAACATCTATCCTCTGTTACATTATGCAATTCAAGGTGAGCAGCCAGGTGAAAAACTGAACTGTCGCATTACATACCTTAAGATATTAGCTGTAACTGGCAAGAGTCCTTTTCATGGTTTCACACTGCTAGCTGACAAAAACTGGTCCTTTTCAGGACTTAGTATTTATCAACACTGCACTAGAGTTGGCAGAACTCACATGTTTTTTTTTAAAGGCGATCGTAACGTGTTTTAGCCGACGGACTTCGGTCTATTGTGAAAGAATCGTGCCTCGCCACAAAAATACAAGCACCTCTAAGAAATGTAACCGGCTTTTCATTCCTCATGAAACAACTTTTTTTTTTTTAAAGACAAAATATCCCGTTCAACCCTTTGATGGGTTATAATTAGGATATATAGTGTTGTAAATTCAAGACAATAAAATCTGATTTTAAGTATCCTAATATAGTATCTTCTCTCTCCCCCCCCCCTCTCCACTCAGTCCACATATAGTAAATCAAAACTGTAATTGTGTGAATGTATGTGTGTGTGTGCACTCCCTTTAAAAACAATATATAAAAAATAAAAAACAAACAAATACAAACAACAAACCAAAAAAGAAAAGAAAAAAAAGTTAAGTCTCTCATAACTGCCCTTTTGTTAACAAGGTGAGAAAAGGCGGGAAAGCCTGGGAGTGTCCGGGATGACACCCAACCCACCAATTATCTGCCAACATCCACACAAGCTCTCCATCAGACGGCCCATTATCCTCACACCATCACTGATCCTTATATAGTAATTTTATTTCTTGTTATATACTGTTTTACTATATTGCGCAATTCTCTAGGTCTATCTATTCTCAACACCTGTTCCACAGTTGTTAACGAATTGCATGCCTGTAAATAATCTAATTTTGGTTTTTCTTTGTTAGTCAGACTTCCTACATTTTAGTACGAAATGCTCTATATTTTTTTTTTCTAGACACTTTGCACGGTAAGGTTCTTCTGTTCTAAAATAGCCCATTTATAGTTACGGTCTAAGAAGTTTCTTATTGCTAGGACTTTTTAGTTTTCTAGGTACCTGACACGTTCTTGTTGGAGTCTTGAACAATTTATTTGCATGCCTGCCAGTCAGACTTCCATCCCACTCTACTGTCCATTCCTCAGTTATTATTCTTTTAATTAAACTTTTGATCTCTATTTTACTCACCCCCACATTTATTTGGTTTCTATTATTTCTACTTTTCTTAGCTTCTTATCCGCCTTTTCATTTCCTTCTATACCAATATGTGAAGGTAGCCAGGCTATTAGAACAGAACATCCTCTGAAGTATGGGTAAGTAATTGCCAGTAATATCTTTTCTGCTAAATCAGGTCTACTGCATTCTCGCAAGTTTCTTATAGCTTGAATAGCTGAGAGTGTGTCTGTTAATATTGTCAATTTATGAGGAGGGCTGTTAGAGAAGATTCTAGAGCTTTCAGAATTGCAATCATCTCTGCTGTGAAAATAGATGTATGATCTGTTATACTATATCCTTTCACCATTTGCCACATGGGAACATAAATTCATATTCCTAATTTGTTGTCTTTTCCTTTAGATCCATCTGTGTACACGGCAATGCTGTCCTTTGATATTTGTTGAATATAAATCCTGGCTTTGTTTTTGATAATTTCCATATCAGTTGCTGTATTAATTATGTCTGCCAAGATGTAATCTGTGTCTTTTTTGTTGTTGTTGTTGTTCGTGTGCTTCCCCGCCTATCACTGGGTCCACAGTGACATCCTCCCGAATGCAGTCAACAACAATATTTATAGTATGTGTGATTCTTATAAACACACATTGGGATTCTCGCCGATGCTAAGGAGTTCGTGCACTGTGCTGAGATCCTCCTTGTGTGATCTAAGGGAGAAGATCGGAGCACTGATGGAGTAGTCCGTGTGCAATGAAGATGGTCCTTAAAACCAAAACCAAACTACGACATACTGTATTACAAAAATAAAACCAAGGACAACTTCGCACGTAATGAAAATTTCAAACAGATATGGTACGAATTAGGAAGTTATCGTTTAAATTAATGAATCCTAAGTGAGCTTTCATTACTTCTTTAAAAACCGTAGATGTGGTTGTACATTAGCTATTTCAGCAGTTACTGTTGGATCTATCAAGTCAACAGTGGTTAACATATCCAACATATAACAGTTACGTGGCCTAGTGGGTGCAGTACAGGTTAAAAGATAAAACAAAAACGCAGATTGCGCTGATTCAGGGTAAAATATTAATCATAATAAACAAATAATCAATAAACAAAAAAAAAACTGATATAATAAAAATTCTGTTAATTAGATTACATGAAGTAGAAAAAGTTGCAACTAAAGCAAGTAACTAAAGACTGCAACCCCCTCAACCAACTGAAAGATATAACGTAAAGAGAGATATAGTAAAAATCCGTGGAAGGGAGACACTAATTCACACTATAGGAATTATGAAACACCACACATTAACACATCAGAAATGACAGCCTAGAAGAAACAACAAATATATTGTGCGCTGTAGAATAACGAACACGATATACCAAAATCATAACCCACATAAGATTGAACCAGGATTTCCACACATAGGAAATACCAGTTTCCTATGTAAAGGCCATAAAACAACTTATCCTTCATTGTTGAAAAGTGAGCAAGAGGTGATCTACGTTTTTGAAACTCTGTGCCAGCCCTAGGTTGTGCGAGGTCTTGTGATGGCCTCCCCTCATCTCCATCCCTTTTCCCCCATCACGTTCATTGCTGTATGTACTCTTAGGAGAACCGATGTCACGCCGTTCAGCCGGATCACACTGTAATTTCTGCAAGTGATGCTGAAGATAGCATTTTACAAAAACATAATATACTTATGGTTTTTTAAGCTTATAGTGGGTAATTTGTTTTTAAAATTCATTTTGAATTACAGATGAGCACCCCCTCTATTGTACCGGTAAAAATATAGACGTATAGGAAAACAAGAGGATGTCCTGAAAGAGGCCAATGCGCAAAGGAAACTAATTTCATAAGCTAGAAAGAAGCAATTCACATTTTCTTTTTGGTCATGTTATGAGAAGAGGATAGTTGGAATATATCGTAACAACAGTTAAGATTGAAGGACAAAGAGATAGAGTAACACAAAGAGAGCAAATACTGGACAGTTTGACATTGTGGCATGGAAAGAAGTCAATAACAGAATTGATACATTTTACTGGAAACAGGAAGTTGTGGAAAGATATCATTTCCTACGCCACTAGGCATGATACTTACAGAAGAAGAAAATGGGAAAACAATCAGTTTCATATAACCAAAATAAATAAATAATTGAGCTCTATACATTTTTCACAGCTCATTTTCCTTATCGCATGTAAAATACATTATTTCCAAGCTTAAAGTTCAAAGTTGGCGAGACTGTAGCGTTCAGGATAGAAATGAGGGATGGTAGGAACCATACCAAGATGAAGGGAGGAGATCAGATCCGTGCGTGGTTTGAGGACAATGTCAGTAACACTAGCATGACTGCCAAAGTCACAGATCTCAATAATGGAACTTACCTGGCTAGTGCAGCTCTTCTGGTTGCAGGAAAACTAAGGTATTATCGAAACATGTATCATCACTTTGCATTTTAGTTCCTTGTTGGAACACAAACCTTTGGTAAGACAATTCCTCCCGACCTTCATGTCCTGTTTCTGCCATCCTTCTTCTTTAACGTTTTGTTTCATGTTGTTTTTTCTCTCCGTTAATTTTGAGGTTATTTCTGAATGAAAGTTGGTTAGTGATCTTGCTTCCCGTTGCCTTTTACTGACAGAGGTCATCATTCCAGTGCAGGGCCGGATTATCCATTAGGCTAAGTAGGCTGATGCCTAGGGGATCAGAGCTCTTTGGGGCACGTGAATACGTTTAAAAAAAAGTAAAAAATGCATAGACTTCAATAAAATGTGTTTATTGTGTTTATATTAATAATAACAAAAATAATACTAATAAACATTTAATAACAAATAATTACTAATAAATGAGGTAAGCAATGCTAACAAACTAACATACCAGTCTATTAATAATACTAGTATATACCATCACCTTGCTAAGGGGTTTATAGAAAAATATTAAAATTATTGCCTGTTAGATGAAGCGGGCCCCAAACACCAAAAAGTCTAAAGGCCCTTCTTGGCTTAATCCGGCCCTGCCCAAGTGCTGATAATCCACTGCCAATATAATGCCCAAATGCGACTACTACCCCCTCAGGTGTCTCATACTAGGCGACTGGTATGTGACTGTGCATAAAACTGGCAACATTATCATGTAAATCAAAGTGCTACAAAAAAGATGCTACAAGAGAATGTAAATGTTTTGTGTAGGCTTTCTGCAAAGAGGCCAGCTGCAGTGGTGTCTCATGTTCCACAGGGAGCGACAAGAAAAGTGGTGATGACAGAGCACAGAAAAGGAAAATAGAGCTATGCTTACACTTCTATTTTTCTGCCTTGTCCCTAGGGATTCACTAGAATAATGAAGTAACACTGCAAATGGCTCTTGCAAAGGCACTTCATAAGCATTTGCTGTAATGAATTCTATAGAATATTTTACATGATGAGGTTGGTAACCTTATGTAAAACTTTCATAGTTGTCACTTGTGACATGCTTGGTGGGGAACAGTAGTCTTTTATATCACGTCCTGAATCCACATGGTCCTATTAACATCATCAGAAATACCCCATTACCTTTGTTGATAACTTCACGACACAGTAATCCCTGGTAACTTTACTCCAGTACCATTAATGATAACTTGACTCCACAACAATTCAGCTAAAATACTCCACCCTATCACTGCTGAATTTGTTTCACTAGCTTCACTACTAATTGTATTCCGTAACAATTATTTTCATTTACTCAAAATTCATCACTTATAACTATAATTCATACCATTATATTAACATTATTGCTGCTAAATCTACTCGGAAACCAAATACAATTTCCTTCGTATTTCTTAAAACGTGTAAAACACACTCTGGGCCGTGGTACCATCTTTTGGAAATTAGCTTGGGCAGCTGAGATCCATAACGTGTGATATCATGCAAGGCTGTTTAACTGAACGTTGATTGGTTGATATTTATCGAGAACTAAAAATTGAACGTTAATGGAAGGTACTTCAAATAACGTTGGTAGAGATGTCATCTTACTATCTTTCAGTCTATTTTAAAAGACATGTGTGAAAAAAACTCCATTTGCCATCCCAATATTTAAAAAAAAATAATAATTAAGAAAATCTGTGACAAGTCAAATCTTCGATTGTTATATTTTTCTGTGACCTCTTTCATTTTGCCTCCTGTGCTCTTCCTTTTGTCCCTTCTCACCGCGCCTTATCGTTGTTTCGCTTTCATCGTACTAGGATTTGTCATTACATCTTGCCATGCATCTCACCAACCCTTCTATCCTGGTTATTTTCTCCTTTGTTATCGGCGACGCGTAGAGAAGGAGTGGACTTGCCATATTTATTTTTCGCTTATCGTTAGCTCCAGAAGGAGGAAGATTCTACACTGAGCGACATTCTTATTGTTAAGCCAGACTTTCTGTCTGCGGACAATACACGCTACCAGGTTGCCGCGTCATAAGGTGCAAGCTTGCAAACATGACATGATAAAATATAGAACAGATCTCACTTGGATGTAGGAAATGCTCATCTTACTGAAGATTAAGACACAAACAACACAAAAACACTTCCGGCAGATAGACTTTGTTGTGGTAAACAATCACAAGGAAATAACATCTTGGAAGAGATTTTAATGTTAGATCTGTGAAATAGTGAGACTGTAAACACAACAGGCTAAACGGAAGAAGCAAGACCGTATATGTTCATGAAAGACAAGCAGATGCATTTGTAAATAACATTTAAAGAAACTGTCTTATGGTGTCATGTAAAATGTTCTAAAGGAGGATAATGGGAGTTGAACCCCTACCAATATCAGACGCCTTGGTGATAGTTGGTTTGGCACGGAAGTGCTAAAAAAACCTTCTGATTGGACCTTTGTCCAACGAAACCACATGGGCATGTAAGCGAAAATGTTGCTTATAATCTGCAACATCTTAAAATTACTTCCCTGCATTTCCATCTCGTCAAGAAGACATTTTACCCCACCAGAATAACGAGTAGAAACAGGACTCGAACACAAAGACAGGACTACGTATTAGAGGATCTTCTGATATTAGACAGAAAGAAAACTCGACTATAGTACTGGAAAAAAGAAGTTCTTTGAACCTACGTGGTAAGTTGGAATATGTACATTTTATCATTTTTATATTTTAGCATTTAACATGTGTAAATTGCTTATGGATGTACAGGTTCATACGGGGCTGGCAACCTCAGCATAACCAATTAATGGATTCATGAATCACCATTGCAAGAGTTGGTGACTGCTTCTTGCGGGTTTCTTCACAAGGAACCCAAAAGCAGAGGTAGCCCCAGGCTCAATTCCGAGCAAGGAGTGGATGATGATGACATCAGGGTGTACATATTTATTATAATAACTTTTTAAGAGGTTTATGTGTATTATGAAACATGTTTAAATAATGCAATGGTCGTTTTCCGCTGTCCAAACGCACTTTCAACCGTCTCACTAGGTTTAACATCAATGCTCAGGGATGGTTTCTGAGGAAGATGAAGTGGTGGAAGCGGAGGGCGCTTATTCAGGAGACCCTTTGCTTAGAAGAAACATTTGTTTTCTCTCAGTCTACAAGTTTCTGGTACAAGTCTGTGGTTGATGGTGACACCAGTCTATGCTACACGCCTACATCAGACGGGTCTTGAAGACGCTTGCCTTGACAATTGAAATGGTTAACCACCAGCAGCAAATCATCGTCTACATCTAGCAAGTTAAGTATTATATTCGGGCCCATTAAATGAACTATTTTTTAACGATTGCCACTTTAGATGAAAACATCAGTGCTTCATTTTTCATACACCACTCTATTTTAACTTTGTTAACTATAACCGATTATTAAATTTGTTATCTGTAAATACACACTGATAGTGATTGAATTATTATTGAGTGAATTGCACCCGTATGACTCAGTTATACTAAATACATAACC
This sequence comes from Oreohelix idahoensis, assembly GCA_024509875.1. Lineage (NCBI taxonomy): Eukaryota > Metazoa > Mollusca > Gastropoda > Stylommatophora > Oreohelicidae > Oreohelix > Oreohelix idahoensis. The sequence continues at coordinate 26,233 of JAMPIV010002785.1, read as the reverse complement.
GTCTAGAGCTATTAAAGCAAAATTTTACTGAATCATTTCAGCTGTGTCTCAGACAAAATGAGCTAATTTCTTTTCCCTACAGAAGGGGCGGGAAAATAAAAAAAGTTGATAATAGTTTAGATGATTTCAGTTGTCATGCTTGCTTTCTTAAAATTTCCGTGAGGCACCCCGAAGTAGGAGCATCATTCTCCTATTTATATCTATACCAAGAGTGATCGTGAGCGAAGGTTGATGTCTTTGAATACCCTCTTCATTATACTCTAAGTTTGGCCATTGTTTGCCCATTATTGTGGAGCATTGGAGACAATCCCTTCACTAGATCTCATCTTAGATATAAATAATCAAGCATGCAAGATGAGAGCAGTATAAACCTTCTTCTTTTTCTTCAAACACCCTCAGACGCCAAAACCCTGTATTTGACAAAGGCAAAGGGTCAGCCAAATGTTGCACGTTATTTTAGTTAAGATGGATGCATTGATCAATTGTGTCTTGCCATTTCTGTAAACAAACATTTTGATTATCACTGTACTGTGGTTTATACAAATTAAACAAAGTAATTACATTAATCGCCGGTTACGGGTTTGTGTGTTTGTTTCTTTTATGTATTTCGCAAACAAAAATACATTAACATACTTAAATATTCAAAACAACACATATCAAAGGTGGTTGAATAGTTATCATTATTGCTTTTTTAGCAATCGATTTGGGTTCAATTACTGGCTGAAGTACGACAATATTTTACATTCGGTTATCTGTCTTTAGTTTTCACCAAACGTTAAACGACTGTAAATAGTATTAGGTGGCTCTATAATGAAACTAATTTATTAAACTAACTCATAGTTTTAATTCATTAATCATTTCATAGGTATGTTTTTGTTTTTAAAATTATGTTTCCAAATATCTTTATTTGTTGACTGTGTGGCCGTATAACCTAACACCATCAGCATTTATTCATGCTAGAGCCCAGTTATTAACAAAAATGTAAAAATTACCATTTTGTTGAAATCGAAAAATGGATTCTAAACTTAAATAAAAATTAATTAACGAAGCATTGAGAGAAGGGGAAATGGAAGGTATACTTCATTAGGTCAGCGTTAGTAAGAATGCACGCTATCTACCCGTCAGTTGTTATGGTAATAATAGAAATGCAGGTTAAAAGTAGCAACGACACGTGATGTTTATCCAATGAGAATGTGATTAGCCCAAGCTGACCTAAGCCTTTGCCGGCAAGAATAATTAGTGAGACAGTTTAGAAGTATTGTGCTCAGGGGAAAGACGTACAATGTCTATCCATATCACAGTTGAGGAATTCAACTAAATGATGTTAATCATTTATTTATGTGTAGTTGTGCACTACAACGTGTTTGATTCAGTTTTTCAATGAACAGTAAGTACTTCGCTCGCCTCTCGTTTTTAACTTTTCAGCATGTGTATTGAAAATGATGAAACCCTTTTTAAAACTGGAGAGATAGAATAACAATTGAGGATTTGAAAAGGAAAATAATTCTGGAGGCTATCGAAACAAAACTGCTGAAGGAAAACAATTGCATAAATATAATCGCCCAGGATATAAGGAAAGATTGTATTATTGGATAATAATGTTAACACACATCTTGGATTTTGTATGCATATTTCGAAGAGGAGATTATGCAAATGTTTGATATGTGGTACCTATTGGATAATTGATGCACGTGACCAGTCCTTCTACAAAGAGAAAATGATCACTGTGAACCACTGACACATAATAAAAATGGAAACAGACAATACTCTGTATAAATTCAATAAAAGTAAAAGGAACCACTGGACCAGTTTAAATAGAAGGGATTGCCGCATTGCGGTCCGAAATTTAATCAACAATGTCAAACATCGGAAGATCTAGGAGGTGGATAATCTCAAAACATCTAACAACAACACATGCATCATCACAACGGAAGACGGTTTCCGCGCATTTATCAAACCAATACAGCCATGGCGAAAACCACTTCCCAGAAATCAGCAGGTTGGTGTTATGGAGACGCTATGGGCCCCTATCGTCAATGGTAGATCTAGGAAGATGCATGACCAAGTGCGTCAAACGAACATGATTTGTGTAGCCACACAAACGGATATTGACAGGTCAGGTCAAGTCACGCACACTCATCGCTTACATACACTCGACCGACAGTGGAACAGTCGGCATCCTTGAAATCTATTCCAGTCACTGCCCCAGGCACAGAAGGGTTGAAAAATGAGATAGATGCTATCCTGAGAAAAGGTGACCTCAATGTCCTCACAGTGAAAATAGTGTATGAATTACCGGAGAACAGGTTTGCCATGGATTTATCAACCAGAAAAGAAGAAATTAGCAAATTGGTAAGAGAAGCGGTTATTCGGGATGAAGGCGCGCTCCAACGGGATGAAGGCACGCTCAAACGGGTTAAAGGCACGCCTATTCGGGATGAAGGCAAGATGACCACACATGAGAAGCATTCTACAGAGACATCCACCAGACCCTTTAGAAAAGCAAAATTTCGTTACCGGCCCTCAAGTCACACCTCTCTTAACGACACAGAATCTGAGATGGATACTCTTGGTCCAGACAGCACAGAGGACGAATCAATTGTCAATTTTTCACCCTCGCAGATAAGCACTGCTGTCAAAAGACCGTACTCAGCTTCGTCATATGATCCCCTTCCACTTGTGAAGTTCGTAAAATTGCCACAGAACCATATTAGAAGAAAGATTAGAACAAAACGTCGGCATGTTTACAAACAGAAGAATGACTCGCCAGTTAACCCTCCTTGAGGCCCCCCCTCCCGCAGTCAACTCCACCCTGCAGACAATCAGTCAACGCCACATGACATACTGTACCTACTATACAGTACGATCCCAGACTATCCAGCCGAGAGATTGCTATGCTGGAAGGACTCAAAGAACTGGCAAAGTTTTTATGAGCACACCCAGTTGTGTCCTATCTGCTTGCCACTCCAAGCAGGGTCTACGCACATGTGTATTTTTCTTTTTACCAACGTCTTCACTTTATTTTTGGCAGAACAACGAACGTCCAAAATTTTTTTTTGTGCCCAAAATGTCACATTGTTATTATTTTTTTTTTGGTGACAAGTCTCGCATTGTGGCCGTCGGACGGTTACAGCATTTCTATTTTTTTTGGCCGAAATCGTCTCCCAGACAAAATTTCTTTTAAGATTTTGTGAAGATTAACAGTTCCCCGATGATCCAGCTCCGGATTGAGAGGTCACAGCCACACCTAGTACCAAATTTATTCTCCGATGAGGTAACCGTTGATGATCAGATCACCCCAGAACAGCCAGGATATTTGTGGTAGTGTCTGTAAGAAATTGTCTAGTACTAACACCTGTTCACTCCCACATTACCATACTTTATGTTACACTATATGCCATTTTATCATATTGAATAAAGATAAAACAAGCAGTTCGGTTGGTAAGAAAATTATACATTTCCACAAATATTGCAACAAATAATTGTATACCACACTTATTAGTCAGGAAATAGTACTGATGCTATTTTTTCCCATTAATTGCTTACGGATTTAAATGATAATGTTCGACACATTGAGAATTCATCGTCCTTAACTCTTTCGCCCTTACAGGTTTTCCTTTCTATTCCAGAGATGAACTTGTTCTGTTCACATGCATCTTGGTGCATATTCACGTGATCACCTTGCAGTATGCACAAATTGTCATTCTGTTGATTATCATTGATGCATCCTCCTCCATACGATCTAATCTATACCAGTAACGTTTATCTCTTACAGCGTTACTATCATAACATCCCTTAACAGAGAAATGACCATGTATATTACAATAATGACCTGGATACTTTGGAAAAAAAAATATATATAGAATACTTTATACAGTGTGGATACTTGGATAAATTGGATGCATATTGCTTGGAGTACCAGGAAAGTTTCGCAACATAGAGGTTTTAAACTACCTTGAGTAAATTGAATTATAAGCCAAAAGGGAACATTTGTGATGTTCAATAAAATTTTTCACCTTGTATTGACATACTGCGGTGTAAATTAATGGATTAAGGTCAAATAAGATTGTGTCAACTGTATTGTTACATGTTTTAACTAACATAGATACTTAACATAAATTTGATTGCTTATGGGTAGATTACTACTACAAATTTTATAACACTGATACTTGTTAAAAATTTCGCACTGTTCCCACTCGTGTAACATTTGAGTGGCATCTCTATATATGGATTGACGTTAAAATTTTTGCTGTCCAGGGTTGCCAATACAAATTGTTTTTTGATAAGCATATGCCCTGATATGATAGAAGTTAAGATTTTTACAATGTTATCCATTAATGGGGCTTGGTTAAGGTATGGCAGTCTCATATATATATATATATATATATATATATATATATATATATATATATATATATATATATATATATATATATATATATATATATATACACGAGGGAAGGTCAAAAAGTAATGCCTCCTATTTTTTATGTATGTAAATACTGCATCAGTGTGCAATTTGTAAATTTAGCAGGATTCCCCAAACACTCTTCTGCACTGTATAGCATTACCAACCTCTTTCAGTAACAGGTGGCACCACTGTAACAGTTTAAAAATGGCTGCCAAAGACGTACGTTTAAAACAACGTTATGTCATAGAATTCCTCAATGCTGAAGGTGAGAGCCCAATTCGCATCCACGAACGTTTGAAGAATGTTTATGGAGATTCAACAGTGGATGTTAGCACTGTCCGACGTTGGGTACATCGTTGTGACGAAGCTGAAGTAGGTCAATCCTCAATGGCTGACGCAAAGCGGACTGGCCATCCGTCTACCGCAGTGACTCCACACAACATTCATCGAGTTGATGGCATCATTCGTGATGACCGACGGGTAACACTGGATGAACTTTCTTCCATGTTGTCCATTAGTAAAGGCAGTGTCCAGAACATCATTAAAGACCTGGGTTATTCAAAGGTTTGTGCACGGTGGGTACCCAGAATGTTGACAGATAGACATAAAGAAACAAGGAAAACCATAGCCATCAACCTCCTGCACCGTTACGAAACTGAAGGAGAAGAGTTTTTATCGAATATTGTGACAGGTGATGAGACTTGGGTTCATTTTTTTTTAAACCAGAATCCAAGAAGCAGACAATGGAATGGCATCACACACATCCCCGACAAGAAAGAAGTTCAAAAGTTCACCATCTGTAGGGAAAGTTATGGCCTCCGTGTTTTGGGATGAGAAGGGTGTGATTCTTCTCGACTCCTTGGAACAGGGAAACACGGTGAATCCAGACCGTTACATTGAAACTTTGAAGAATCTTAGAGGTCGTCTTCGCCGACTTTACCCATTAAAAGATCAGAGAACTGCACTACTGTTGCACGATAATGCCACGCCACACACCGCTAAACGCACCATTGATGCGATTGCAGAATTTGGCTGGACATTATTACCACATCCCCCTTACAGTCCCGATCTTGCACCTTCTGACTTCCATCTGTTTGGACCACTGAAAGAAGATCTTCACAGACATCACTTTGAGGACACCGAGACCCTTAAACGCGCCGTACGCCAGTGGTTTAGTAAAAAGGACACACATTTTTACCGTGCGGGGATACATGCCCTTGTGCGAAGATGGACAAAAACTGTAACAAATAACGGAGACTACATTGAGAAATAAATTTTTGAAGTTCAGACTTGGGGCTACATTTCAATGTGAATTTTATCTGTTTTTTTTTGTTGCGTATTGAATGAAATTAAAAATTACGAGGCATTACTTTTTGACCTTCCCTCGTATATATATAGGAGCCCCCGGTTTATGACTTAAGTTAAAAAAAAAAATTTCTGGAAGTTTTTGGACTTAGAATCTTTTCTCAGGATATCTTTTTGGTATTGATAGTATTCAAATGTCTCCCTACGGGATACATTTGCTTGGCCCCGGGATCTATATGTGGCCGTATAACCTACCCCCATCAGCATTTATTTATGCTAGAGCCCAGTTATTAACAAAAATGGAAAAATTACCATTTTGTTGAAATCGACAAATGGATTCTAAACTTAAATAAAAATTAATTAACGAAGCATTGAGTGAAGGGGGGATGGAAGGTATACTTCATTAGGTCAGCGTTAGTAAGAATGCACGTTATCTACCCGTCAGTTGTTATGGTAATAATAGAAATGCAGGTTAAAAGTAGCAACGTCACGTGATGTTTATCCAATGAATATGTGATTAGCCCAAGCTGACCTAAGCCTTTGCCGGCAAGAATAATTAGTGAGACAGTTTAGAAGTATTGTGCTCAGGGGAAAGACGTACAATGTCTATCCATATGACAGTTGAGGAAATCAACTAAATGATGTTAATCATTTAATTAAGTGTATTTGTGCACTACAACGTGTTTGATTCAGTTTTTGAATGTTTGATAGGTGGTACCTAAGGACATATTTTCCGTACAAATTCATTGTCATTTGTTTGACCAATTTGATGTAAATAAAACTTCATCTTATTGGAAAACAGGCCGTTGGAAATTTATTTACCTTTGGATAATGTAGATGTATATGTCAGTGTTCATATTATCACGACTACACTTGCTCATAACACCTTAACACCAGCAGTAGAAGGAAAATGGAACGATACCTGAACCCACAGATAGAGTGTGAGAAAATTAAGACCTCTGGCGAGCTTTAAGCCAGTATTAGCCAACTATCACGTAGATAGGGAACAAATAACTATCACCCAATAATAAGGCACCCCTGCCGCATAAGTGATAAGTAGTACCGTGCCCAGTCCCACAAGGAATCACACTGTGTGGGACGGCTACAACTGGTTTACTTTCTCGGTGGAAGGGAACAGAAGGACAGAAGATGAACATAGGAGAAATAGTGATGTCCTCTGGCCATGAGGTTGAAAATAAACACTATAGTTATATCTGGTTATATCTTGTGGGATTACTTATTGGTTATATTTACTCTCCTGTACAACAACACAAAAAAGCTAACAGGGAAATATAAACACGCAAATGGCCTCATCAAGGGTAAGAATGGAAAATTGCTTAGTAATATACATAACAAAATGAAGAGATAGACAGAACAGTTTTAGGAATAGACCAGAATCCCACAGACATTCAGCCAGCAGAAGAGGAGCTACAAATCAGCTGTGAACGACCTTGTAGAGAAGAAATAAAGAAATCTATAAAGCTTAGGAAAGATGGAAAAGCAGCTGGTATAGATGGCATTCCAGTGGAGGTCATCAAAACAGATATTGATACCTCTACATAGATGTTATACAGACTGCTTAGCAAAATCTGGGAGAGAGAAGAAATACCAACAGATTGGAAGGAAGGTTATCTGGTCAAGTTGCCTAAGATTACTAAGAAGGGAAATATACAAGAGTGCACAAATTGTAGAGGAATAATGTTACTATCAGTGCCACGAAAAGTATTAAACAAAATCATCCTCGACAGTGTCACGGTTTGCCTCCGCTTAGCTCTGCAGTAGTTGTCCAACAGTGGCCAAAACTCAAGAGTAACTGATGTAGGTCTTCAAATGTGTTTACCTTCGCACAAGATTACTCTTGGCAGAGTTGTAGATAGAAGGATAATTATGCTTCTACCTCAAGGTAGTTTTCACAAGATATTCTGAAAGCGCGAACAATGCTGCATTGTCTGAGCACATTAACTCTAGTATCTGCCGTCAACTTTTGTGAAGGATTATGTAATCTTATAATTCGTTAACTCTTTCAGGGCCCCAGCTGAGTTAATTCAGCGAATTTCCTCTAATTATTATTTATAGCTCTGTTTGATTGTATTTAAGACATTGTTTAAGACATACGGATGTTGCACATTCAAAATGATGAAATCAACTTTAGATTTGTCTTTATACAAGTAACAAATTTAAGAATCAATTATGTTTAACAGTTATAAAAATGAATAATTGTTTAGAAAAAAACGTATTCATCACAGTGTGATGTTACGGTTTTCAAAAATTGACAGTTCGCTTTGCAACTTTTAAGTTTAGTTAGCTGCCAATAGTTGTTTCTGCCTTCGCCGATGTTTGGGTCTTTGCAGATAGATGACTGGAATACACGCGTCCCTAATCAAGAAATATGAATTGCAGCACGTTTCAAGTAGAATCAGGGAGTAACTGCAAAGCTGCTCCCGCATCTCTAAGACCCGTGTGATGATGGTGTCTAGCGTCGACTTCAGACCACTTATACCCTCACTTGTTCTAGAGATAGTACCCTCAGCTGGTACCACCAAACCAATCTTTAGGCTCACATACTGCTGGCTCAGAGAAATAGTTTAAGGCAGCTTGACGATGCCTTTTACATGTGGTCTGGGGTGATGTTATTTTAGCAATAATTTCCCACTTTTGACTTTGTGTTACAGTTTCCTCAGATTCCTGTTTTCCTCGCTAATAATGGTAGTGTTTTCCTGGGCTCTTAAGTCCTCAAGAATGTCAAACAAGTCCGGTCCGATAAATGAAATCTGCTTCTATTCTTAACTCTGGCACAGTCTTGTTGTCTTCTTGGCGGGAGGTGAATTTTCACAGTGTTCTAACCTGGCTAAAGTGTCAGGTTATATTGCCTGTCTTCCCCTGCATTTTTTGTTACGATGTTAAGCGGGGCTCCAATCGGAAGGGGTGTTGTGCCTTCATTCCGAATGTCTGCTAATCGTTTCAAACATGCGTGTTTTTGGGGTAATTCAAATTATTTCCACATGGAAATGTCTGCGTCTGCGCGTTACTGCAAAGGTCATGTCTCCCAAATAAAGAATGAAAACATCCGATGCTCTCTCGGCAATGTTTTATCAAATGCAACATCTTAATTTCATTAAAAGTAATGTCTTTGTAACAGTGAACCGGAAAGATGATGTCAGTCTTGTTTGTCCAGAAATGTGTCATGCAGGCGAGTAATCTAACTACCCGTCGCTTGCGCAAACAACATTCTTCATTTACCCATCTGGTCGAGGAAGGCACATTAGCTCCTTATCATCGATTAAACAAATTTGCTGGGCGGTTTTAGTGCTAATCCGTAGCCTGATGTCGGGCACACCCAAAATGTTCCAACATGTTTGTCGGTTAATATTATCTCATCCGTCTCCTTTACCAGCAGGGATGAACGGGTAAGCAAACAGACATGACGACATATCACTGAGAGGAGTGTAAGATGATTTGAAAGTACTAAATATCTGCTTGATAGCAGGGAAAGAAAATGAGCCGACCACAGAAAAGCATGTAATTAAGTCCACTCAAAAAAGTAAATATAAACTGCCTGAGAGGAAAAGAGATCGACCCAATATTTATGTGACAGACAGATTTAAAAAGTCCATAGACAAGCAATTGAGAGATGAACAAGCAGGCTGTCGACAAAACAGATCCTGTACAAACCGTGTAGCCACATTGTCAATAATAGTTGAACAAAGTATGGAACGGAACTCACCTCTATACATCTGTTTTGTGGACTTTGAAAATGCATTTGACAGTGTAGACAGAGAATCACTTTGGAAATAGATGAGGCATTATGGAGTTCAATGAAGATCATTAACTTACTAAAGAAGACTTATAACGTTATAACGACATGACATGCGCAGTTCTTCATGAAGGACAACTTACGGAACCATTTGAAATTAAGACAGGAGTGCGACAGGGATGCCTCTTATCTCCATTTCTATTCGTACTAGCAATAAACTGGGTTACGAAAACATTCACATCACACAACAGAAATAGAATCCAGCTGAATCTGATTAAACTGCTTGATGATCTTGATTTTGCAGATAACTTGGCTCCTCTGTCCTTTAACCATAACCAGATGCAAGACAAAATGAAAATACTCGATGAGAGGTCACAACAAGTGGGTCTAAAAATACACCGGGAAAAGACAAAGATAATGAGAATAAATGCAAGAAATGTTAACAAGGATGAACTTGAAGAAACACCACTGAAGGATGTAGAATCGTATACATATCTTGGCAGTAATATAGACAAAGTTGGAGGGACAGACATGATGTCAAAATAAGAATACAAAAAGCAAGAGGAGCTTTCATTACACTGGGAAACATATGGAGAAAATATGAAACAATTCCATCACGAAAATAAGAATCTTCAACTCAAATGTCAAGTCAGTCCTATTGTATGGTTCTGAAACATGGAGAACAACAAAAACAACAACCAAAAATCTACAAACTTTCATAAATGGGTGCTTGCGTAGAAAAGAAGGATTAAAATGGTATGACTAAGTCACAAATGTGGAACTGATGACAAGAACCAGACATATGCCAGTGGAACAAGAGATGAAAGGAAGACGCTGGCGATGGATAGGACAGACATTGAGGGAACTTATATTACAAGGCTGTCCTTTCTGGAATCCACATGGCAAGAGAGGCAGAGGGAGACCAAGAAACACACGAAGAAGAGAACTAGATAAAAAAATGAAAATGATGAGAAAAACATGGAAAGAACACGATGATGATGATGCTAACTTTAGTCCACAATCATCACTTTCAACTCTACTTCACAATCAAAACGTTAAGTTTATTCCACAGTCAGTACTACTAACCCTATTCCCCAGTCAGTACTACTAACCCTCTTCCACAGTCAGTACTTCTAACCCTATTCCACAGTCAGTACTACTAACCCTATTCCACAGTCAGTACTACTAACCCTATTTCACAGTCAGTACTACTAACCCTATTCCACAGTAAGTACTACTAACCTTATTCCACAGTCAGTACTACTAACCTTATTCCACAGTCAGTAGTACTAACCTTATTCCACAGTCAGTAGTAGTAACCCTATTCCACAGTCAGTACTACTAACCCTATTCAACAGTCAGTACTACTAACAGTATTCCACAGTCAGTACTACTAACCCTATTCCACAGTCAGTACTACTAACCCTATTCCACAGTCAGTACTACTAACCCTATTCCACAGTCAGTACTACTAACCCTATTCCACAGTCGGTACTACTAACCTTATTCCACAGTTAGTACTACTAACCTTATTCCACAGTCAGTACTACTAACCCTATTCCACAGTCAGTACTACAAACCCTATTCCACAGTCAGTAATACTAACCCTATTCCACAGTCGGTACTACTAACTTTATTCCACAGTTAGTACTAGTAACCTTTTTCCACAGTCAGTACTACTAACCCTATTCCACAGTCAGTACTACTAACCCTATTCCACAGTCATTACTACTAACCCTATTCCACAGTCGGTACTACTAACCTTATTCCACAGTTAGTACTACTAACCTTTTTCCACAGTCAGTACTACTAACCCTATTCAACAGTCAGTACTACTAGCCTTATTCCACAGTCAGTACTACTAACCTTATTCCAAAGTCAGTACTATTAACCTTATTCCACAGTCAGTAGTAGTAACCCTATTCCACAGTCAGTACTACTAACCTTATTCCACAGTCAGTACTACTAACCTTATTCCACAGTCAGTACTACTAACCTTATTCCACAGTCAGTACTACTAACCTTATTCCACAGTCAGTACTACTAACCCTATTCCACAGTCAGTACTACTAACCCTATTCCACAGTCAGTACTACTAACCTTATTACACAATCAGTACTACTAACCCTATTCCACAGTCAGTACTACTAACCTTATTCCACAGTCAGTACTACTAACCTTATTCCACAGTCAGTACTAATAACCTTATTCCACAGTCAGTACTACTAACCCTATTCCACAGTCAGTACTACTAACCTTATTCCACAGTCAGTACTACTAACCTTATGCCACAGTCAGTACTACTAACCATATTCCACAGTCAGTACTACTAACCCTATTCCACAGTCAGTACTACTAACCTTATTCCACAGTCAGTACTACTAACCTTATTCCACAGTCAGTACTACTAACCTTATTCCACAGTCAGTACTATTAACCCTATTCCACAGTCAGTACTATTAACCCTATTCCACAGTCAGCACTACTAACCCTATTCCACAGTCAGTACTACTAACCTTATTCCACAGTCAGTACTAGTAACCCTATTCCACCGTCAGTACTACTAACCCAATTCCACAGTCAGTACTACTATACTTATTCCACAGTCAGTACTACTAACCTTATTCCACAGTCAGTACTACTAACCTTATTCCACAGTCAGTACTACTAACCCTTTTCCACAGTCAGTACTTCTAACCTTATTCCACAGTCAGTACTACTAACCCTATTCCACAGTCAGTACTAATAACCTTATTCCACAGTCAGTACTACTAACCTTATTCCACAGTCAGTACTACTAACCCTATTCCACATTCAGTACTTCTAACCTTATTCCACAGTCAGTACTACTAACCCTATTCCACAGTCAGTACTAATAACCTTATTCCACAGTCAGTACTACTAACCTTATTCCACAGTCAGTACTACTAACCTTATTCCACAATTATTACTGCCAATTCTTCGCCACTACCATTATGTTAACTTTATTTCATGATCATCTGTGTTAACGTTAACCTCTATTTATCTGCCGTAAGTGTTAACTTTACCTCCCAACCATCAGTGCTAACTCCTCTTCATTCATCATTATCACATTACACTCTATCATCACTGATAATTCTACTCCACAATGATTACTACTATCGTTCAATAAGTCAATACTCATTAGCTCCCCGAGGAGCATAGGCCAAGGCTCATGAAGTGTACATAGAAGCAAACAAAGAAGTAAAAAGAAACATCAAAAGAGACAAGAGGAAGTATATTGACGTGTTGGCAAGGGAAGCAGATGAAGCTGCAGCCGAAGGAAATATGAGGGACCTGTACAACAACACAAAGAAGCTGACAAGGAAATATAAGCAAGCAAATGGTCTCATAAAAGATAAAAATTGAAAATTGCTTAGTAATATACAAGAACTGCTATCGTTACTATACTAAAATCACTGCTAGTTCCACTAAGCAATGATCACTGCTAACACTACTCTACAACACAGTGAGGGTGGAGGAAAAAAATTAGCAAAACAAAATCATAAGTAAATCAAGTCAATTGTTTTCTCTGGCTGTGACATTCCAGACAGTCGATAAATAAATCCTGGTTCCATCCACAGGTTGCGTGTAGCTCATATATATATATATATATATATATATATATATATATAATATATATTTATATATATATATTTATATATATATATATATATATATATATATATATATATATATATATATATATAGCCCCTTCAGTCATAACTGACTATGGGAATGCGACCTGAGTAACAGCCCTCAGCTGCTTATTTTCCTGGTGACACTTTCTCCTCTCTTCTGCTTGTTGTGTGAGCGTCTTTTCGCCCACTGAGGTGGCACCGTAAATAGCATCGCCACTTAGTGCGATCGGCAGCTTCATCCTCCCATGTTGCTGGATCCATGTCCAGTGCCCTCATATCTCTCTTGCAGACATCTTTGAACCTCAGCTGTGGTCGCCCAAATGTTCTCTTGCCATCTGCTTTCCTTCGGGATGCGACCATCTTCCATGCGGCGGACATGGCCAAGTCAGCGTAGTCTGCGCTGTCTAATCTGTGTATACATGCTTTGAAGGCCAGCACGTGACAACACATCGACATTTGTCACTTTATCTTTCCACGAGATGCCGAGGATGTGGCGTAGAGACCGTAAATGGAAGATATTGAACCATCTTTTTTGCTTAACATAGATTGTCCAGGTGTCACTGCCATATAGGAGTGTGCTGGTGACGCAGGCGTTATATACCGCAGCTTTGGTCTTCGTTGTGAGTTTGGAGTTTCCCCAAACACGCGATGTGAGGTGGGAAAAGGTAGCTGCAGCTTTGCCAATGCGGCTGTCAATTTCTGTGTCCAGTGAGAGTTTGTCATTGATGGTAGACCCTAGTTTTGTGAAGTGGTGCACCACTGCCAATTCATAGTTATCGACAGTGATAACTGGTGCAGCACCCACATCCTGACTCAGCACATTCGTTTTCTTTAGACTTATTGTGAGGCCAAAGTCCTTGCATGCTTGGGTGAAGCGATTCATCAAGCTCTGAAGCTCCTGTTTGCTTTGAGTGACGACTGCAGCATCATATATATATATATATATATATATATATATATATATATATATATATATATATATATATATATATATATATATATATATATATATATATATATATAATGACATTTTTTTCGTACAAATGTACATGTAAATCAAACGTATGTATTACATGAATAATATATACGTGTATAAACATAGACTAAAGAACCGGAAATATACATGAAACTAATGAGGTAAACATGGAAAGGCCTTGAGCTGATGGCACGCGACCAGAGTTCCTGTCAAATGTTTGTTGAAGGCCTTTACTCGTTGGGGAACTGACAGGTAAAGAAGAAGATACCCGTATGTCGCTTGTTTTAAAAAAAACATCACTTGTAAAATAAATTAACATCGGTATTAGTGTCTCGGAAGTGTTCTGCTTTTTCCTTGTTATTTTAATCAGATCAGCACAGCTATTAAAGTTTGTGTAGTATTTCCAGCTGTTTATTACCATAACCACCTGAAGCTATTTCTCAAGCAAATGTAGGCAAAATTGTATCATCTTCTTACAATATCATCTTTGTCATGATAATTAATTGTCATTTATAAGTAAACCAAATCTCCTCATCAGAGACAAACAAAAATAGATGATAACCTGCAAAAGTTGAAGAAAGACAAACGAAAAAAAGGACGCTTCCCTAAAGTAGTAATGCCACAGAACTATCTGCGACTTGATGAGAGATCAAATCAAGAAGATCTGAGAATACACTGAGAAAAGACAAAGATGATATAAATGAATATAGAAAACGATAATAAGATTGCACTTGAAGAAAAACCCTTCACAATATGTAGAATCATATATTTGTGACAAGGGCTAAGGTGGTTGAGGAGAACTTGTATCGAAGTGGCTACCTCACATCCAAGACTCATGCACTAAGAAAATGTAATTCAGGATCGTTTGACAGGGGTTGTAATTATTGGTTGCTTACAACCCTTTCATCAGCAGACTTAGTAAATCAGGCAACTTATAGCTTTAACTCCAACGAACACACAGACAGCGTTCGTGGACGTTCTGAAAAACAATAAATAAAAAACAATGTCTAAGTGAAAATGTAATAAAAATCAATAGCATAAATTGTACAACACTTACCAGTCACGCCACATACACTCACTACAATCAGCCATGATCAATCACCCACAGGTAACCATTCATACCACGTGCTCTCATGGTTACGCCATCTTGCAAAAACAGCATACAACCACGCTAACAACCCACATAAAGCCACGCGGTTGTAAATGCTAAATTAACCCCACAGTATAATATTAAACAATAGACATCATGGCTAATCAAAGCTACACATAACGAATAATGATTTTACACTATATAAAGGACTATCAAACCAAGGAAGTTAACACCAATTAGCTACAGCCAATCTTACTAAAAAAAAAGAGGTAAAGGAACCCGTTACACGCCCATTGAGGCATATTGGGAATATGGTGTTAGGCCCATATTATCTTGACCGTCGGCACACGAGGGGTGATGTGGTCGGCATCACGCCGGCCGCCTTAACCTTCCCAGAGTTGCTCTGGTACCCATTTGGGGCTGGGTCGACCCAGGAGCCGTTTGTGGCCTAAAAATTTCCCGCCTCATCTGGGGATCGAACCATAGACCACTGCGCTAGGAAACCAGTGCACTAACCACTATGCTACCGCGGCTCCATAATCTTACTAAGATTTATACCAAATTATCAGTCTAACATCCCCGATGAAGCTCTGGAAACTATTTGAACAAACTGTAATATATTAATAAATTGCAGCACTCGCAATAATAAAATAAACCATTTCGGCATCAGTACCAATTACTTGTTATACTTAACAAAAGCTATCAAAGCCGACTACGTACTGTAGTTAATAAATATAACAACCCATAACATGCCACAGTTAAACATTTTTCAAACCGACCACGTGTCGGATATACACAAGATAATTGAAGATTTCTTTAACCACACACAATATGAAAATACTTAAAGAATAATTTCATTTAGACAAAATATTATAATAACTGAATATGTCAGTTCAAGATGCCAGCCACGTGTTCTATCTCATGAGCATGAACTAACTGCTCCAGACATGCCATGTCCGAATAAATTTAGATCTAAAACCGAACGCTAAAACTAACTAAATAAATTGTAGACCTATAGTTCTATATTCTTTATAAAAACAGAGGTCTAACACTATTAGGACCTCAAAAGATGGAAGAATAATTTTCTATCTAAACAACTCACATGTCCTAGGTATACTCTTGAACTGCGATTACAGATTTCAACCGCGAGTCAGCGACTTGTTCTCTGAATTCCACCAAACACCCAGACAGAGTTCGTGAACGTTATGTCCAAGGCATAGTCTTGAACTGCAACTGGAGATTTCAACCGAGAGTCAGCTGCTTGTTCTCTCTGCGCGTCTGGCGATGGAATTTTTTTAATTTTAGAAAGTGATGGGTGGAGAGAGGGCGCTTAACGGTTGACCGTTATTGCCTCTGCTAGTCCACCATCATGGTCTATCCTGTTCAACCTAATAGTCGGTTTTAATTAGGGTATTTAATGTCATTTTATTTTCAGTTTTGTATTATATTTGTATTATATACGTATATCTTGGTCATATAATAACAGAAGATGGCAGATGTGAAACAGAAATCAAGAAGAGAATAGGAATGGCCAAAGCTACATTCAACAACATGAAACATATACTGACATCCAAACAGTTATCTCATAAATTAAAACTGAGAATCATAAAGTGTTATATATATTCTGCATTTCTGTATGGTGCAGAAACATGGACGATGAATAAGCATTTGGAAGAAAGAATTGAGGCTCTTGAAATGTGGATATATAGAAGAATGGGGCGTATCTCATGGAAAGAGATGAAAACAAATAAGGAGGTCCTAGAAAATCTAGGTATGAAAAGAGAACTAATGAGAGAGGTCAAAGTTCGGCAGCTAAAATACTTTGGCCACATAAAAAGGCATAACACCTTGCAGAAGACCATAACAGAAGGGAGAGTTGAAGGCAAACGTGCAAGGGGAAGACAGCGCTATAAGTGGGAAGATAACATCAAGAGATGGACGGGAAAGAGTCTATCAGAGTGTACCACCAAGACAAGAGACAGAAGACGTTGGAGATCCATTACAGCCAACCTTCGTTGTGGAGATGGCAACTGATGATGATGATGATTATATTTAGATAACTATTATCTTTTGCAATTGATGATTTTAATTTATATTAGTAGTTGTTCTTTTTAAGTCGTTTTTTTTTCTTTTTTGTTACTTCATTGTCTTTCATTGTACTATGAGTAGTAATAATTTTGACTTTTTTTTTATGGCGTGTTAGTTTTTGTTGATTAATTTCTAGTGGGTTGAATTGTTTTTCTGAAGTATTATTATTATTGTTATTATTATTACTAGTGTTGTCACTTATTAACGTTATATATTTTCTTTTGTTTTGTGTATATATCGTTTTAGTATTGTTTTGGCTTCCCCTAGGCATCTATACTTAACACCCTATAACCAGTCCTGTCTTTATTTTGATTTCTAAAATATATTTTTAATTCAAGCCTCTGTTGCTCGTACTTTTTACAGTGAATCAGGTAGTGATCTATATCGTTTTCTTCCTGACATTCTTGGCAGTGTGGTTCCTCTATCATAAAGTATGCTGCACCGAGACGGAGACGCCACAGCTTTTATGTTCGAGGGTACCTTTTCTTTGACCTGGCACGTCCGTGGTGGTTCGTTCAGGAGTTTGAATACGTGTATGCCTTTACTACTGTCCTTCCATGTTGCCTTCAAATTCCTCGTTTATGGTTATCTTCACTTCGCTCTTAATCTCCGATTTTCCAAGCCCTGCTTTTACATTGCTTTTACTTGTTCTTCCAAATTTGGCAGTCTGGTCTGCCAACTCGTTACCAGCTATACCTATGTATGCCGGAACCCACACTAACCTCACACTGCATACTCTGTTCTCTAGCGATGTATTAATTGAGAGTATTTCTTCCTTTATGTCTGGCTGGCTGCATTTACCTGGGTGTTCTAGTGCTTGTAGTGATGATACGGAATCTGTAAATATCGTAACTGCTTCTGGCGGATTATCTTTAATTACAGTATTTCTAAACTTTTTAGAATTGATGTAAAAATCGAAGCACCTTCAGTTACACTGTAGCTCTTCTTAATTCCCCACTGTGGTATTATTAGCTGATACGGGGTGTTTATATTATTTGATAATGAGTAATAAGTCTACTCAGGCCAATGTCCATCTAGTGGTATGTAGGTGACCCCGCACACAGCCTATCTTCACCAACGAATAATATCACCACGAAGGCCAGGTTGGACGATTCAAATATACATTTATTAACATACACGATGCTCCTCAAACTTCGTCAGTACAGCCATAAAACACATAGGCTTAATATGGAAATGTAGTCCTCAGTAAACTTCCATGTCGTCTGTCACTATAACACTGTCCTCGACAGGTTTTTCATCATCATCTCATCTCAACCCATAACCCGTCATGGGTCGTAGGGGTGCCATGGTGGAAGCATCAGCAGACAGGGTCCTCCACTGCTCTCTATTCTCAGCAATGCGTACAAGTGTGGAGAAACCGTGTCCTGCCCATTCTTTGATGTTATCAGCCCAGGATTTTCTTTGCCTTCCTCTTCTCCGTTTACCTTCGACTGTTCCCTGGAGGATCGTTTTCGAAAGGGAGTCATGACGAGTTACATGCCCAAACCAGGCAAGCTTTCGACGTTTCACTATTGACAAAAGTGGTTCTTGATGGCCTGCATAGGTGTTTATCTTCTCTCTAACATAGACATTTGTTTTGTGCTCTTTATAGCAAATGCGCAAAATTCTTCTGTAACATTTATGCTCGAAAGCCTGAATCCTTCGCTCCGTATCTGCAGTGAGTGTCCAGCCCTCACACCCATACAAGAGAATAGATAATACAAGTGATTTGTATAATTTGATCTTCACAGAAAAACTGATGTTACTTTTCCAGATCACATTCAACCTTGTCATGGCAGCTGAGGCCATCTCAAGTCTTGTCTTGATTTCTTTATTTGATCTTCCATCACTACATATAGTGGACCCGAGATATTTAAAGGTGTTAACTTCTTCTAACGTTTGCCCATTTAACGTAATGTTGGTCGGAACATGTTTCTTATGGCTATTCACCAATATCTTGCTTTTTTCTATATTAATTTCCATCCCATATGTTCTTGTTACTTTCTCCAGTCTAGAGGTAAGGTCTTGAAGTTCTGATTCTGTTCCAGCTATCAGATCAATATCATCAGCAAAACGTAGATTGCACAGAGGTCGGCCTCCAATCGATATGGTTGATTTATAATCGTAGAGAGCCTCCTGCATAATATGTTCTAGATAAATGTTAAAGAGCACTGGTGACAGGATACATCCCTGGCGAACTCCTACAGTTGTTTTGAAAAATTCTCCAATGTCATTGCTTGCAAAAACAGCACTGCTTGCGTCCTTGTATAGTGCTTCAATGATATCTATGATGTTGGTATCAAAATTGAATTTTCTCATTATTTGCCATAAACCTTCATGCCAGACTCGATCGAAGGCTTTTGTGAAATCGATGAAGTTATGGTATAAATCATGTTGATGCTGGAGATGTTTTTCGATCAGTAATCTAATATTGAAGATTTGTTCTGAGGTACTTCTTTTTGGTCTAAAGCCAGCCTGTTCCTCTGACAAGATTTCTTCTGATTTCTGTTTTATTCTGTTCAAAAGTATCCTTAACATCACCTTACTTGGATGACTAATAAGGCTAATGGTTCTGTAGTTCTTGCACATTTTTAGATTTCCTTTCTTTGGAAGCGGTATTACTAATGACTGCGTCCATTCTTTTGGCCATTTTTTTGTACTCCATATCTTCTGGCAAATTGTTGTCATGATTTTTACTATATCTGGTCCTCCATATTTCAAGAGCTCTGCTGGTATATTATCCACACCCGGTGACTTCCCTCCTTTCATCGAACATATAGCCTCTTCCACTTCTTCCCGTAGTATTGCTGCATTTCCGAGTTCTCTGTTTTCGCACTTAATGTTGTTTAATATGCCTAAGTCAGTGTCAAGTTTACATTTATATAATTCTTTACAATATTCTGTCCACCTTCTCATTACAGCTGTTTTTTCATTGAGCAGAGCCCCATTGCTATCTTCTATGACAGTTACCCTGGGCTGTTGGGGTTTTGATAGTCTTCTTAATGTGTCAAAAACTGCCTTGCTGTTACCTTTTATTAGCCCCGTATTAATGGACTCACATTGATCAGCTACCCATTTTTCTTTGGCCTGTTTCATTTTCTTTCTAATATTTTTATTCACCATACTGTATTGCCATGCTGCTTCAGGAACCTCTTTCTTAACCTTTTTCATTTCCCGTCGTGTATCACATAACTTCAGAATGTCATCTGTAACCCATGGTTTGTTTATTTTCTTTCTTTTACCAAGTATTTCTGTTGCTGATTCAATGAGCACGTCTTTCATGTTCTCTGTGATTGAGTTGATATCATCCTCCAAAAAGTTGAGAGCTGCGAATTTTCCTCCAACAGTTGCCTCAAAGATTCATAATTTTATTTTAATATAGTTCAAACACTCACGTTCGTTATGTAAAGCATAATTCCTCTTACAAATATACTGGCATCATCGCACGGAGGTATATGGACGATACTCTCGGCGTCTGCTACTCGGCCAAAAAGCAATGACGTAACTTCCTGTAACCAAGGGTCACCGGTCATCAACAAATATGACTACATGTCGAACCGTTCTGATATCGACAGACATGTTATGAATTTTACTCATAACACTACCCCTGCACCTAGTTGCCCACTATCGCCCTTGGATCCATCAGTATAAACAGCCAAGCTTTGTTTTGTAAGTTGAGTTATAAATTTTCTTATTAACGGTTTGGCTTCCTTATCTTCTATGTGTTGTTTTACCTTTTCAGTGAGTGTGTAGTCTATGATTGGTGCCTTTAGTTCCCAGGGTGGTATAGTGTTTCTATATTTATTACTATTATTAATTGTGTTAGACAGTTCTTTTAACCGTATTAGATCTTCTATAGTTCTCCACTCTGTTGGAACTGTTTCTTTATTCAAGGAGACGTCCCATACACTTGGTTGGTTTTGTACAAATGCTTTATGAACTGGGTGGGTAGCTTCTCGTGCTATTTTCCCATATACTGATGGATCCAAGGGCGTTAGTGGACAACTAGGTGCGTTGGAAATGGCAAAGCCTTTTTACGGGCTTTTCTTTAACTTGCAACGTATGTCACTCTCTTGTCACCTTCAAATCTTGCAATCAATTTTTCAATCACTTCCGGAAAAACAATAGCTCTGAAACTTGGCGTAGTTGTGTATTCCCCATGACAATATAATAATTAGTCGTAAAATTAATAAAATTAATGAAATTAATATTAATTGTTTTGTTAGTATTGTATCATCAGTGAAATGGGCGATAACTGCAAATAATCTAGGTGTATTCTTTCCAACAAGATTGTCTCTCTTGAGAGAAATAATAAAACTTCTCCCCCCCCACCCTTTCCACACACACACTATCGCACGCGCGCACAGAAATACACACAACTGTGAACTACATTTTAAAAATGTAATTTAAAACTCTTATCAAAATAAAATAAAAAATAAAACAAACAAAAAATTAACTTTACGTGTAATATACTGAATAATGAAATCCGCCTCCTGTGCTCTGGTCTCGTTTATCGCAAACTGATAATGTCATTAGCGGATCGATTACATTTGACTTAAATTTTTAAAAAAATAACACTAAACAGTAGAAAAAAAAATAAATATTTGAAACACAGGCTTTTAATGCACGAAAAAGCCACAAATAGTTTTTCAAGGAGTTTATAGCTTGCAGTAAAAAAAAAAAATGCATAAAATTGACAAAAATCTGGGGCGCTGATTCTACATGAAATTAACTTCTGCTTTATACTTCATTACACACTTATGGATAAAATATATGATAAGCGCTAAATGTATTAATAGTGAGGTCAGTCATGTTCCATCAAGCTAAGCAATAGACAACTATCATCAACATCATAAGTGTAATTATGAAGAAAGAAAGCAATAATAGATGAACATAATATGTGGAATACGAATGAAAGACTAAATTCAAACACACATTGAACGGAAAAGAGACATAGATCAATTATGTACGAAAAATGAAATGATGTGAAAAGAACAAAGGAAATGACATGAAATGGAGAACGATTATAAATGATGAAAAAATTAAGATAGAGCAACAAAGATGATAAAACATGTCAACATTGTTTTAAAAAAATGAGAGGCTTATCGTGCGTGTGTGAAACGCAAGTGTGGAAAACGAAATGAAACTCAAATCAGTCAACCCCCCCCCCCCCCCCCCCCTGTTACGGTATTTTATTGAAGTCGTCTGCTATGGTTGGCAGTGTGCTATTTCTAGGGTCACAGCATTTAATATAATTTGATGTTAAGAATTCACGGACTACTGAACGCGATGTACACGATCGATTTATGACGTGTTAGCGTTGATAGGTCACGCACTGTGACTTAGATACGAGACCCTTTTTACGTTGACCGTCAAGCTGTGAAGACGCGTCCTATATCCGTCCAGTGTTGGGCATTGTATTGCCGCATATATGTATAATTACTTCGAAATAAGGACTCAGGGGTCAGTCCAAAGTTATGTGAAGGAAATAAGATAATAAGGTGAGTATATAACCGACTTCAAGGAAAGATTATTAACCAGTCCATATTATTATATTCGTCAGACTCATACGCTCACTGTCGGCTGTTGGAATCCCCAACAGTGCGTGCATATAGCTATGCTGTTCTGCCTATACTAACTCATTTACTGGACACGGACTGAGAATATCATATGGATTCAAATGTATTTAATTGCAGATGTATGCTTGTAATGAATAATACTTGTGATATGTTATCGTCAATAAATGTTGGACTTGTGGACTCAACCAAATAACTTACCCACGTTAATCATGTTGCGGTTGGTTGCTTCAACTTACATTGTTGGTTGTTGTTATGCCTGATGAACTCTCCTTCATAAGAAGTTAATACTAATTGTTGCGTGCATATTTTGACGCACATATTACAAAAATCGATATGGCTATTTAATATGGGAAAAAATATAGACAGTCATTCATTTGTGTATGAAAATGCTGTCTATGGTAAAAGCGAGAGAATCCATGTTTGATTCACACTTTTGATTATAGGAGTAATCGTTCTTGATATTGATCCGGCGCATGGATTTTGCTCTCATGCCTGTACCTATTTCTTAGGGCCAGAAAATGGATTAATTTGCTTATTATGTTTATGGCCTGAATTCATATGTATTACATATTATTAGTACAAGTAGAATCAGTCCTATATTGTATATTTTTGATGGGTAGGCAGGACTATATTCTTGTTATGCCGCTCTAGCGGAAGTAGGAGTTGTCTTAACAAGTCGTGATGAGTTCCGATGTACCGTGATAATGGCGGGTACGCATTTGCAAAGGGCTGGTAGATTCTTAAGGAAAAATTAGTTATGAAGTGGTTTTATTCTATAGGAGATGGTGCCTCTACTAGAGTTTGTGTTAGAGACTCTCCTAAGGTACGGTACAATGTATAATTCGGACTCCATGTATTGCCAGACCCTATTTTGATGATCTCAGGTCGGTTAGACCTAGCTGGAATTTTGTGCTTTGCAACGCTAGGGTCAAGTTTGTATCGACGGAGATGACGGGCTCCATACTGTAATTATGGCTACGTGAGGTAACTGGATTACTGTAGCTCTGTATGGAGGAACTGTATGAAATTATGCATATGTATTGCAAATTAACTTTGGCTTATAAATATATCCTCCTGTGAGCGATTGATCGACAACTCAGGAAGGCGGGCCATGTTAAATTCCTGTCATCATACTTTAGTATCACTGTCCAAAGAACGGGGCATGTATCTTATTAGTCGGACAGTGACAAGGAGATCTCAATCTTGATAGAAACCCCCTTTTTGTGGTTTCATAATATACTACAAACTATGGACGTCAAGCAACTTTAGTTATTTACCGATCCGCCTTCACTGACGCGTTTAGTCAGATAGGGGATGCGGCCATAATGTATCATGACATTGAACTTTTGATGTACTACCCATTATTTATGAATGTGTCATGACTTCAGATCTGCTATGTATGCCTACAAATTGATGTGTCAACATACCCATGATGTACTCGTTATGTCCCAGTGTGTACGTCTGAATAAATTGTGTAAACAAAGATTCCAGCAGTCTGCATTGGTGCCTTGTAGACACAAGTGTATGAGTGATTAGTTTGGTCAGAACACGAACAGTACACCATTCGCGTTAATCACAGTCTACACTTCTACTCCATACATACACCATCCTGCGTCGGTTGAAGTGACCAAGTTTAGGGCCTGCTTCCCCTGGAGCCTTAGAGGGAAACTACTATTTACAGCTGCCTTTGCCTTCCCTAACTCAGGACTAGGGTGAGTTACCAATTTACAGCTGGGTAAACTGGAGCATGCCCGATCTCAACAACTCTGTACACTTCTTTACAGACTGACACTTACAGAGCGTGCGAGTGAAAAGAAACTTTACAGTGGTGAGCCAGATTCCTGGGTCCAGCCTACGCAGTTTTGTGTTGAGAATCACAGTTTACACTTGAAAGAACATTTGTTTGACCACATAAACACCAGTAGGACAGCTATACAGTCGATGTCAGCTTGACCTGTATTACCGATAGGATGCTGTATCTAGGTCATCGCTTGTTGACAGTTTTTCGCTGTACAGACGGTATTACACAGGACAGTTGTATCAAGTGTAGAAAATATCTGGAGCAGTATTGTTGACATTTCTCAACGTACAGAAGAATCACAGTGTTGTTGAACATAAATTGCATATTTCATCGTTGGATCTTCATATGCTCAACAAATAAAAAAAAAAAAAAAATTGAACTGTGTAATAGTTTAAAATTAAATCTAGTACTCAATAAAGTGGCAAGTTATTAGTATTAAAATAAACTGTGCCTGCTTTACAACACTATACCTGCAACACATTCCATTCATGATATAAATTATATTGTATGCTATATGCTATTTATGTTTACATGTTATTTGTTTATATGTGTAGGTGTTTATATGTTGCGGGCCTGGATGGGAGGTGACTAGAACAGGAAATACCGAGTGATATTGGTCTTGTTCTGGCGTTCTATAGGGAGCAATTTCTTAATTGAAATTTGCATGCAACATAGTTTGCAAATATTTGGTTAGTTGTGACGACTGTGTTCATATTTGTATTTGTAACATTTTTCCTGTTCTTTATTTTTGTTTGATTTGTTTGTATAATTGTAGGTCTCATCTTTCCTTTCATTTCAGTTTTTTACACCCTTATGTTTATACACTGTGGCGTTATTTGTCTTGTTATCTTATTGCAGTTATCATCACAGATTCTGTGATCATTTTTTTCATTTCTCCTATTTTAATTTGATTTGATCTCTGCAAATGTATTCATATTGTCTTTTCTTGTTTGTCCTTTGTAATGTCTTTAGTTGACATATGACATAGAAGTTATAGTGGTATACACTGATAGTATAGTACAGATCAGTACTTTATGATTATTTTCCACAGGTACCCAAGTGATCTTTGATTACATTGAGGTATACAAGACCTTTGTAAGGCTTGTCTCCCACAGTATTTGAGATACAGTTATTGTTGTCCACAGGTACTCAAGTTATCATTGGTTATATGATAAACAAAATAACCATACAAGTTTTTCACTAAGACTAAGTCTATGGTATAGACTTGTCTCCCATTAAAGTGAAATAGGGTAATTTATTTACTTTTTCAGGTTTCTGATTTAAGAAGACAAGATGTCTACATTAGATTATTTTATTGCACAAGGAAAATCCCTTGATAAAACTGGGAAAGACTTAGAACAATGGGCTGTTGCTCAATATGACAAAGCATTAGCTGCAGAAGAGAGAGAAAAGCTGCTGCTGAAGAGAAAAAAAACTCTGGCTGAAGAGAAAATATTAGAAAGAGAAGCTGCTGCTGAAGAGAGAAAAGCTCTGGCTGAAGAAAAAAGATTAGAAAAAGAAGCGATAAATTGCTGTTGAAACTCATCAAAAGATTGGCAGAAATGAAAGT